>JAYXIM010000738.1:0-15711 GCA_037575425.1 Anastrepha fraterculus | reverse complement strand
CCTGCAAGTAGTGGTTAAAAGGCGTGAAAAAAGCGAAGAGGCAATGAAATAAAATAAAAAAATATTCTGTGATGGGTGAAGGCCATTTCTCTTTTGCGCCATGTATGGACACTAATTGAATTAATTGCAATTAGTAGTCTCGAACATGGCCTATATGTCGCTGGCACATATTTATAATTTGTTTGATTTAACTTTAACTTTAGCCGACAGCTGTATTACGCGTCATTTGTTATTCATCCCAGTTCGATTTTCCCATTGCCACATACCGTCGTCTTTGTTGCTGCTATTTATGTTGCTTCTGCTATTCTCAAAATCCATGCTCTTTCCAAAATCTGTTTTTTAATGAAGTTTTCTTGCTTCATTCGAAAGCTTATGCATCTGAGTGGATATATTTCGTTAATTATTTTTATTTATTTTGCTGAAAAAATATACAAAAAATTTTGTCCTCAATATTTCAGTCAGAAAGCGTGACGTATTTTTTATTTTTTTTTCTTATGTCTAGGCCTTTCAGCTTTTACTTAAATAGCAAAGTTTATAAAATATTTAATTAGTAAGCCATAAGTGTAAGCGGCCTCGGTAGTCTAGCGTAAGAGTACTAGCCTGCCATCCCAGTGGTTGTGGGTTCGAATCCCACGTAAAGTATTGTCCTCGCGACCGCGGTAATAGCGCAGACACTGGAAAGTTAGCGAAGTCCTCAATCATCTGTACCATCCTTCTGGTAGAAAAATGTGAGACACAGATGGCGCTCCAGGTAGTAAGAAGGCGTTGTTCCTAAGCAACGACAGGTGGGCATTCCCACTATTAAGGACTGGTAGCGGCAGGCTAATCACCTACCCTGTCAGAAATCAAACTGGTTAACGAAACCAACGCAAGACTGAGTCTTGTGTGTAAATGAGGATTGGAAGTAAATAATTTTACATTACGGGTATTAGCGAGTCAACAGAAAGCGAGTCATAAGAAATAACTGTGGAAAAATAATATACCCGAATAAATTTACTTATTTGGTTGTAAAAACCAAAGAAAAATATAGTACCATCTCCGTGCCCTTACAAAACACATATGTAGCGTTGCCCAGTTGGAAGTGTTGAAGTGTTTACTGAAAGGATAAGAAGAAGATGATTCTAACTAAAATCAGCGTCTTACCCATTTTTAGAGCTAGTTTTAAAATTTTGTTGAATGAAAGCAGCCATTCCATATTAAATATTACACAAAACGGAGATCTTCGGTAATATGGCCTTCGATTTCACTGAAATATGAACTGATGAATTCATAAAATAATGTTCACATATTTTCGTAAAGGTTAACATAACGGAAATTCTTAAGAAGAAGTGCTCAAATCTTATAAAGGGTGATCAGATTGGAGGTACTTTTTCCAAAAGGGGTTTTTTGACAGATCTCGCGCGACTACTGTTACACACATTTAAACATAATTTTTTCATTTTTCATTGGCATTTCGTCATGGAAAGACTTCAGCTTCAAAACGTTTACAAATCGTACATTTACGAAAATCGACGATCTGTGAAAAGTGTTCCTCTAGGCTTAGGCCTACTTTTGGTGTTCACCGAGGAGCTCATTGCTGGTTTAATGGCTATGTCAATAAGCAAAATTGCCATATTTGGACAGAAGATCTACCCGATGCCATTCACGAACAGCCACGGCATCCATTGAAAGCAACTGTTTGGTGTGGCCCATGAGCTGAAGGATTCATAGGCCCGTATTTCTTCAAAGAGCAGGGTGACGCCAATGTAAAAGTGAATGGCGAACGCTATCGCGCCGTGATAAACGAACCGTTAAACAATGGATATACTGCATCGAGCTTTCCGTAAGGAATTTATAGTATCTCCCGTCTCGGACCAGTGGACCAGTGGCCACCATGATCGTGTGATATCACAACCTTTTACTTTTATTTGTGGGGATCTGTAAAGTTTAAATGCTTTGCGGATAAACCAGCTTCGAATGATGTATTGGATGCCAGCATTATTAAAGTTATTCACGAGATGCCAACCGAAGCTTTCCAGCGAGTCGCGAGTCAATCAAAATTGGTGATTACGGATGTCCGAATTACGGCGCAGTTTTGTTCAACATTTTAAAGGGATTAGCTCTAAAAATGTAAATGCCACAAATGGTTCTACACAAAACTAATAAAGGCTGCCCAATAAATTTGAATTTTTGTTGTTGGATTTCATTTTAAAATCCGATACATCTAAACTGATGACTCTTTATATATTTAATAACACTCTACTCTTGGTGGAGCTTAGGGATAGTTTGGTTTCTGTTTCCTTCAAAATTTTCTACGCCAATTCCTTCTAGATTTTCTAGGCCAATGGTAGGGCTGCTACCTTGAATTGCACGCTGCTATTGCCAGGCATTTCGACATATCCTAGTAAAACATTTACAAGTGAAGTCCAAAATAAAAAAGTCTGAGTTGAAATAGGCACGACAGAACCTTTGGTCTAATTACTTCGGGTCATTTACTCACAATAGTCCCCTCTGGCCTCGATACACTGTTTTGCGCATCTAAAAGCTTTTCGAAAGAGCGTTTCAGGTCATTAACCGGAATGTCCTGCAGGATCTCGGTACAAGCCTTTTGGATGGCCTCTACGGACGAAAAACGTTTTCTTTTCATGTCCAAATGCAATTTTCCGATAGGTAGAAGTGACAGGGAGCCGTATAAGGCGAATACGGTGAGTGATTGATGGTTAAAATGCGATTTCTAGTGAAAAAATTAGTCACAAAAGTGGATGGATGAGATGGTGCATTAACATGTAATAAGCGTCAGCTTCCTCCTTTGCGGTATTCATGGCGAATTGAACTAACTCGCGAACTCCTTGTGGACAATTCCCTTGGAATCGTAAAACCAAATAAGCATCGACTTGATTTTTGATTTCTCCAAACGCGATTTTTTGGGTGGTAGCTCATCTGGGGCCTTCCATTCGTCACTTTGACGCTTAGTTTCAGTTTCATGTTAAAAACTCCACGTTTTATCACCATTTACAATGTTGCAGAGGAAGTCCTCGTCTTTTCTTGCCTCTTTAATGAGATCTTTCGAATGTTGAATTCTGAGCAATTTATGGTCCTCAGTTAATTTGTGCGGAATGAAACCTGCGCAGACCTTTCGTAAGACCAAATGATCAGCTAAAATGTGATAAGTCGATGTTTTGGAGATATTGAACTCCGATTCCATGAATTGCAACGACGATTTCCGTTCTTTTTGATAAATTTACGATCGTTTTCGATGGAGTTTTCGGTGATTACTGATTGTGGGCGGCCCGTATGTTTATTGTTCTTTATGTCCTCACAACCATCTCTGAAACGTGTAAACCACTCATGAACTCTCGCACAAGATAGACAATCATTCTCACCAATTCAAATGTTTCAGTAAACGTTTTATCGATTTTAAAACGAAATTTAACATTAGCTCTTTGTTCGAAACTCATTTTTGTACCGATGACACAAACACACTGACACTCTAGACGCAATAACTTCGCTTCCACTAAACCGAATGTCATCAAGCTTGCACTGGAAGTCAGCTAGGAATGTAATACTAAGTTTCCACCGCAGCCGCTATCGTGTTCTCTGCCGCTATCGTGTTCTTAGCGCAAACACGAAACAAAACTCCTGTCAAATCCCATACAAAATTAAAACACAACTCCATACCTAAACCCACTTTTCAAAGCGTGTTTTGTGGGTTTGCGTCTAATTCAAAGCGTGTTTTGTTGGGTTTGCGTCTAATTTAATTATTAAGTGGTGGCAATGTTGCTCATTTTCCTCATTTATTATTGCATTCTTATCGAAATATGGCAACAATGATTGCAATTTGTCAATATTGACGGCCGCCGTAGCCGAGTGGGTTGGTGCGTGATCACCATTCGGAATTCACAGAGAGGTCGTTGGTTCGAATCTCGGTGAAAGCAAAATTAATAAAAACATTTTTCTAATAGCGGTCGCCCCTCGGCAGGCAATGGCAAACCTCCGAGTGTATTTCTGCCATGAAAAAAATCTGCTCATAAACATATCATAAAATAAAATGAAATAAATGTATAAAAAAAAAAAAATTTTTTGTGATTCGAACCAAGGATTTCGGATCGGAAGCCCACATTGCTAGCCGCTGGGCTATCGCGCTGTGCTGTCGCCGCAAAATAATGTATCATAAATCTGTTTACCATACCAAAGACCATACACTTTGCAAACACATTTCGGTGGAAACAGTTGACAGTTCTCCCAAACACAACTCCTGCAAACACGGTGTTTGCTTTTGGTGGAAACGGGGGCTAACTTGTAACCATGAAAAAGATGGTGTCATCAAAAACATTTTTATGATGCCAGTCTTGCTTATTCTGGACTTCACCTTGTACAATGCCGATGAGGTTGGCTTATTTTGGAAGCTCCTGCCCGATAAAACTCTTGTGCGCTCAAAAGTAATCTCGACTCCGGGGCATAAGATCAGTAAGAAGATAATTACGTTGCTTGCTTAAAGAGCTTGTTAAGATTTAACAGGCAAGTTACAAGAATCATGATAGGGGTATTAACTGGTCATTGTTTAATAGGCAACCATGCCATAAGGTTAGGATTCCCACACTACGATTTCTGTAGAAGCTGTCTTAACACAGAAGCAGAGGAAACTGTGAGTGTGACGGCTTAGCCAGAAGGAGGCTTCGCATTCTTAGCACCGCATTTTTAACTGATGTGGCGGATATGGCACATCTAAAACTAACCAAGCTATGCTCGGTTATTAAAGCTACAGAATGGCTTAAGAAGGAACCCATAATGTAAGGAAAAGTTCCAGTGATAACACAATAGATCTACAACCAGTCTAAATGTGCCAGTGCGACAGCAATCCTACCTATAAATGCAGCTGGAAATCATTATTGAGAAATCGGCGAATCCGCCTTAATTCAAGAATATTTACTGATGTGCCTGTTGCCTACAAAGGAAATAAAAGTGCTTGGACAACCTTACATTTATTTGAGGAATCATTTGACATAACATTTATTCCAGAGGTATAATATGTTTACGAGCTTTCATTGAAAAAGGCAACGCAGACTACTAAGGAGAAATAAAATACTGGACGAAGGTTATGAAAGGCAAAGTAAGGGACTGGACGAACAGATACGAAAACGAGAACGAGCCAATTTTATGCGAACTAAAATATTTGCCTCTCGAATAGTTAAAGTGAATTATTTGAATATCTATAGCCTGCTATTTGCCTAGATTACCACCGTACTTACCAAAATAAACGATTCATTAAATTATCATATCAATGACTACATGAGATGAAACTTTCTCCAAACCCTCTGCCAATATGAACAAAGTTTGGTTTACGCAAACGAGATGCTAATAAATTTCCGGGAAGCATCTTTACAAAATAAACACACACACACACCTATACATATATAGTATAACCAATTCTATAGGTATTGTTTAGCTGCTACTTCTTTGTTGTTAAGAGAAAGTTAAAGGAAAGGATCAAATACGAATACGTAGGAAGAAGCATTCACTTGTAAAATAAAGACTGGGAAATCGTTTTTTTTGTTTGTGCTAGTGAATAAATATGACTTGCGAGCGATAAATCAATGCAAGCTTAGAGGAAGTCGAAGTTGTACTATTTCCGGCCACGAAAGTATGTGCGTGAAACCAATGGGCAAGTCGACCGGTATTTACGAAGTTTGTTTTGTTCCGTTATGATTATTCCTTTACCAGTAGCGACACAGTAGGAAAATCACTGGTAATGATTTGTTGGCCTTCTAGTGAGGCATACTTTCTTTGCCTTTACGAAGTGGGTAGGTCGACTAGAAGAGTTGAAGAGTGCAGCGACAATACTCGTTTTTTACGCAGCACTACTCGGTGACTCAATGTAAATAAATTCTAATTTTGCACAAATTTTTTTATTAAAACTTGAAATGTCGCCGAATAAACAAGTCTATACTAAGAAAGCATAAAATGGGGAGAAAATTTATTTTGGGAACTAAGTTTCCGCAAAGCAAGGAAACTTGTCACAGATGCTAATCGGCTACTCTTATGGAAGATATGTTATCTATTTGCGGGAACTTTGCGCACTACAGAACTAGTTTAGTATACTTACTGTCATTTTATTAAAAACACGAAGCAAAGCGCAGCAAATCTTGTTCAAGATCCTGTTTCATACGGCTACTAAAGTGACTCGAAAATTCCATAGATTAAAACATTGAAAATTAATTATTTCCAAACCCTTATCTATCAGATTCAAAGAAAGTTTAATTTCTTGGGAAATTATTTCTTCTAATTTCGAAAAAATATTTTTTTTTTTGGTTTGGCAGCATAAATTTAGGCAGTCGTAACTTCTGAAGCTTTTGAGACTCTATTTCAAAAAATATTTAACTTATGAGTTACATATTTTCAGTATTTTTATAGCTCACCCGAAAAGTATTTGAGAATTTAATTTCTTTATTTTATTTTAATAAACTACAATAAAAATTACTGACAAAAATGTAAAACAACAAGCCATACTTGGGAACAAAAATATTAATTGGAACCAAGGAACATTTATTGAAGGTGCCGGTGTTTTACGTTTGATTGTCACGGCAAGGTATTGGCGAAGTAGAAAACAAAAATTAGTTCGACTGGTTTTATTCTGCGCTGACAGCTACATAGACACAGCGAAAGAAAAAAAAAACAAAACAGCTGATTTACCAACACCACCTTTAACAGATTCGCCTTGGTTGAAACGAATTTTTCAAATTTAAAATGTAAAAAAATATGTTCTAGGAAAAATTATCAAAAAAATCAATAGAAAGCACGCTCCCTCTTACAGCTTTTCTCCTCTTTGAGGAATTGTTATCTTACCGCAATGCGTAGACTTAGTAAGTGCACTTGACTCTGAGAGCGATGCCGGCAGAAGCATAGCTACTGGTAGGGCCTTCCAAGCCGGAAAGGTTGAAGGTGAGCACCACAGCTACAACCAGTCTACCTAATGGCACCTGGCAGCTACAGCGAATATCCATCTTACATCAAGCGGCTAGCGATATACAAGGTGAAGTCGAAAATAAAGAAGACTGGCGTCATAAAAATGTGTTTAATGGCGCCATCTTTTTAATGAGTTAATGCGTTGGAAGCCACATCCTCAGCTGACTTCCAATGAAAGCTTGGTGACATTGGGTTCAGTGGAAGGGAAGTTATTGCGTCCAAAGTGTCAGTATGTTTGTGCCATCGGTACAAAAATAAGTTTCGAACAAAGAGCTGATATCCAATTTTGTTTTAGAATCGATAAAACGTTTACTGAAACATTTGAATTGATGAAAAAAGTTTACAGCGATGATTGTCTATCTTGAGCCAGAGTTCATGAGTGGTTGCATGTGTAAACAATGCAAAAAATGTACTTCCGGATAAAGTTTTGACTTAAACCTATGATCAGAAAGTACCAGGAATGTTTAATTTAAGCAATCCGCGCACGTGGGAGCCGTTTCATATTTTTTCTTATGTCGACAGGACTGTTAGACCTACATCTGTCATTTCTTAGCGCCATCGGATCATTAGTGTCGGCCTGTACGTCGCAAACGACCGGAAATGTGAGCAAACAATTCTTCGATTTTAAATGATGCTTACGCACCATTGCACCGAGCAAAAATTTTGCTGGATTATTTGACCAAACACCAAGTGAATACCGTCGTGCAAGCACCGTATTCACCTGACATGACCCCGTGCGACTTCTTTTAGTTACCCAAGTTGAAGTTAGAAGGAAATTTTTCAGTAGCTCCTCTATCTACTGAAAATCTCCTTCTAACTTCAACTTAGAAACAAAACGAAGTCGCACGAAGGAGAATGCGACGAAGGAGCTGAAGGCCATCCCTTCGTCGGCCTACCAGGGGTGCAAGAAGGACTGATCACATTGACACAGGTGTGTTGCTTCAGAAGGGTCATATTTTGAAGGAGATCAAATAAATGTGCCTGAAATTTAACTCTGTTTTGTTTCCGGTACTTTCAGATCATAGGGTATGTCTCTAAAGTATACGCGGAAGTTTACTGCAATCCTCTTAACCAGCAAAACTGAAATAAAGGCAATTCATTTTTAATACGCCTCATAATCGATTCTGTGAAATCATTAAACAAAAAATTTAAACTCGTTGAGAAAAATATTTGCGTTCACCCAAAGCGACCCTAACCAATTTCGCTTTTCCACAGGTGTACGTATGCATGTACTCAAATACACATATACATACTTTCATTTTGCATGTAATTTGGTAAAGCTTATTTTAAAAATTTAATCGGAATTTAATTTATCAATGTTTTTTTTAAGAGCATCAGCTCCAAGTAGTGGATTTTCTATTACCTCCAGTTTTAAGCAAAACTCAAAACGAAATATACGAGTATTATTTTCCTATGAAAAAACTTCTTCTTCTCCTTTTTCTTCTTGAAACTTCTTCTGCTTTTCTTCTTCTTCGCGATAGCCGCTTAAGCGATTTTGGCCGAGTTTAACAAAGCGCGAAAGGCATTTCTTTCTCTTGCTAACCGGAGAAAAAAAGGTAAATGATGAAAATGGCTACTTAGATGTATGTGGGAAAGGTTTGCTTAGTTACCGAAGTCATGAAATTAGTGATTACCGACGCCTACCTACATTCGCCACCATTCATTTACCTTGCGCTCGTGTCGCATAGCGGAATATTTAAATTGAGTACCACAGAGGAAAGCTTAAGATTTCTCGGAAACATATTACACTTATAAAGGCAAAGTTAAATAGATATTTATCATTACCCGGAAGCAGTTAGCCAGTATATATATGTACACATGTACGTACATATGTGTGGGCGTGCGTCTAAAGCCTTAGCTAAAAATAACTAAATATTAGGAAAATGAAGAGTTTGCCGAAGCTTAATGACCTGTGAATTTTGATGTAATTTTCTGGTTAAATTCTTGAATAGCCGCATTACAAGAAATGACCACTCGCAGTGCATGCTAGGGATCTCAAGCCCGGTATTTCGATGCCCGCTATTATTTGAGCCCCGAAAAATTCTGCATTATTTGGCTCCAAAATGTAAGCAAACTGTATTTACAATTTGTGTGCACAATCCCGGAAATATAGGCAGTTTTTGGGATTTGTAATTTCTTATGAAGAATATAAAATAGAAGACCCCTATATAGCAAAGAAACGTACTTACTTACTTAGCTGGCAACTATAGGGTCTTCCAAGCACAGGTGTTATTTTGATATTCACAGAAAAATGCTATTTTTTAATATAAATGCTCGGATGTTTATTTCATTGTAAAGAGATAGGAAGGTATGCCGTTAATAGTGGAAAATAGCATCAGGCTAATGACTACCACGACCACGCTTACAGAACAATATCCTTTTTATGAAATTTTCAATAACTGAATTGAAAAGTAGCTTCCCTATGTCCTCGACAGCCCCACGAATTCCATCTTTGAGGTCTTAAATCGACCCTTGGCTGTTGGCGTAGACCTTCTTATTCACGTGGTCGCAAAGAACAAAGTCACAAGGTGTTAAATCACAAGATCTCGGTGGCCAATTGTGATCACCTCTTCGAGAGATAACACGGTCCGGAAACTTTTCCCGTAAAAGATTAATGGTTTCGTTGCAAGTGTGGCACGTAGCGCCTTCTTGTTGAAAATAAACGTTGTCCAGATCAATACCAACCAATTCCGGCCATAAAAATCGTTAATCATCTCTCGGTAGCGTAATCCATTCACCAACAACACCTGTTATTGGAAAACACTTTACAATGGATGGTCGGTCTTGGCCGCTATCAAAATTTTGCGCCAATCACCTCTGTAGTGTGCGCATCGACACCAGTTGGAAACACCAAGAACAGTCAGGTCATCGTTGACTTGGTCTTTCCAACGTAGATGAGGACGTCCTTTTGTTCGAGTCCCAACAGTACATTTCGAAAAGAGCACCTTCTTTGCTGGAGCGTTATTGTCCATTCGCTCAAGGTGATCTAGCCAGCGCAGCAACTAAATTTTAAAGCGCTTCACTACGTCAATGTCGGCATATAGCTCGTGGTTGAATCTTGTTCGTTATGCATTATTTATGCAAATTGGACCATAGATCTTGCGAAGAACTTTTCTCCCGAAAGCTCATAATAATCGTCCATCGGTGTTCGTTAATTTCCAGAACTCAGCGGCATATAGGAAGACCGTGAGGATGAGTGATTGATAGAGTTTTTTCGTGGCAGATGGCAGCCCTATTGAAAAATATGTCTACAAAAAAAAATTCTCGTTGAATAACATCATTTATTATCTTACCATATCAATATCATATTTGATTAATTTTAATTTTGTGGCTAAGTGGCAACCCTTTTTATAAATATGTCTGTAATCAAGCAGTTTTGATATTTCAATATTTTAATAATACTTACGTAAATCTTTTAACTTCTCCCAAAGAAAGGCGACTTTTCTAAATGCAAAAACTACCGCGAAATCATGCTTGTATACGTCACTTCCAAAGTAATCTCCATTCAACTTTTAAGACGCACTAAACCAAAGCTTGATCACTGTCTGAGAAAGCAGCAAGCTGATTTTCGTCAAAACTGTTCGTGTATTGACCAGATTAGCACCCTACGAGTCATAGTTGAGCTACTGATCGAATGGCAGTCGGCCCAGTCGGCTCAACAGCATACAGCGCGGAAGTATTTGGGAGACGCTCAAGTCTAGAGGTATTGCTGAGAAGCTGATAGCTGTAATACATGCGGATTCAAATGCAGAATTCTCACAACAATGAGGTCTCAAACAGCATCACAACCAGCGCAGGTGTTCGATAAGGATTTTTACTTTCGTCGATCCTCTTTCGCATTGTTATTGATGACATCCCACATAATTCCGGTGATAAGAGAAGAGACATACAGAGTTGCCCATATTCGACGGACCCGACGGATTTCGATGACTCTTTGGGCCCATTCCAATCGACGAGGCTTGTCCGCAGGCAACAATCTTTGCGTCAATTGAATCTTATACGGGAATAAATGCAAATAAATGCGGATAATTCGTTGTAAAGTGGTCCGAGCAATGCCCAACTGCTGAGAACGGCGATTTTGGGATGTCCTTGCCGACGTCTCAACACTGGCCCGTACAAGAGCAATATTCTCATCTGATCGCCTTGGTCGGTTTTGATTTGGCCTCTTTAGATTAGAAAGAGCATCACCAGTCGAAAACCTTTCGTACAAACGTTTAATGGTGTTCTTAGAACGCGCACTTTTCACATTATTTAATTTTTTATACGCGCGTTGAGTTTTCACAATTGACTTCTTTTGTTGAATGTAAATTTCAACAAATTGGGAGCGCTCGCGTGGTGTGTACTGTTCCATGGTTAAAATCTGCTTGGACTGACGCTTCCAACGCGGTATGTCATTAAGCGATCGGACGTCTTTGTCAAAAGATACATGGTTGCTAGATGGGTCCGTCGAATATTGGCAACCCTGTATACTGGAACTTCACCGAACATCTAGAAAACCTCGCGTATGCGGATGACATTTGCTGATTATCAGTGAAGTGCTTTGACGTGCAAGCAAAACTCGACGCTCTGTGCGCAAGTGGGATAAATTTGACCTTAAAATAAAAATCGACGAAACGAAATCAATAAAAATGAACACCAAAAATTACAGCAATTTTATGCTTAATGGCAAAGGAATTGAACAAGTCGAAGACTTTACTTCCCTATGTAGTGGAATGCTTGTTGAGAATAGTGCGGGAAAGGATATCCTAGCGAGAAGAAATGAAGCAACAGGCGCATAGGCTGAGTTGCCCCAAATCTGGAACTCATCAAAAATATCCTTCCAAACAAAAATAAGACTATTTAAATCAAATGTCATATCCATCGGACCATCTAACCAGAAAAAGTGAAAGTTTTGTAAACATGTCTCCGGCGTACTCTCAAGTTGTGGCAGCCAAACGTCATCACCAACGATGAGTTATATAAAAAGTGCAACTTGTAGCCAATGGCCAACAATATAAAATTGCGAAAGTGGAGGTGCGTAGGCCAGTCACTGCGAAAAGATGCAACGAAAGTCTGTCGACAAGCTCTTGATTGGAACCCCCAAGGAAGCCGGAGGAGAGGTCGACCTAAGATTATACGGAGAAGATCGCTACAAAAGAAAGTCGATGAATGCGGAAATCGTGGAAATCATGGAAGGCTCTACTAGCCACTCTAGGACCAAGGGGCTATTATTAAGGCTCTATATATTATTAAGGCTCTATGCTCCAATGAGAGATAAAGGAAATGATGAAGATGATGAAATTAACTGTCATTAAATTAATTTTGATTATATTTTCAAGAGGCAGCTTTATTTATTAATCTTTCTTTAGTAAAATAATTTTAATTTTCTTCTACAGGGTGGACCATGTAGCGTTTGCTTTTCGAACCACCTATTTTTTTGAGAATGGTAACACTAATGACATGTCAAATGTGTAATTCACTTAAAGGTTTGACATTTACGAAATGGGACGCTAATATTGAAAACCTATTTCCAAAGTGGTGAGTCTTCTTCTTCTTTTCAGATTTTCACATCGGTAGCTACGTCAATTGTCAGATTTGGGGCTCAGTAAATCCACACGTTACTGTAGAGAAGCAAATGCATCCACAACGAGTCCCTGTTTGGTGCGGTTTTTGGTCTGGCGGCATCATCGGGCCATTTCTTTTTCCAAAGTGTGCGAGGAGCCGCGGTTACAGTAAATGGCGAGCGTTACCGTGACATGCTCAAAGAGTTTTTGTTTCCAAAAATTGAAGAGGATGACATGGACGACATTTGGTTTCAACAGGACGGTGCAACTTGTCACACTGCCAAAGTTACACTCGAACTTTTGGCTACCGTTTTTGAAAACCGATATTAATTGGCCGCCTCGGAGCTGTGACTATTTTTTGTGGGGAGCCGTGAAGGATAAATGCTATGCGAACCATCCAGAGACGATTAATGCTTTAAAACACGAAATCGAAGTTGCCATTCATGAAATTGGAGCCCCAACAATCGAAAATGTGCTTAAAAATTGGGTTGATCAAATGGCCTACTGTAAAGCCAGTCGTGGCAGTCATTTGAACGATATTATTTTTTATTCATAAATGACAAAGTTCATTCTTCAAGATAAAAAAAAATTTGAAAAAATATTGATTAGTTGGTCTTTATAGCCGATTCGAAAAGCAAATTTTACATGGCCCACCCTGTATATTTAAATATTTTAGTTAACCACCATTTCAGTAAGTTTTATTTTGCAGTTAGGTGGCAACCCTACTTATATGTATTACCGTATTATCGTTTAAAAATGTTCGTAAGTAATCAAATTGGTCGACTTAGATACCTAAGAACCGTGGAAAAAATTCGACCTACAATTAAATAATTTCACTTGAGCCCTCCATGGCAACTACACCTGACTACACCTTCGTACACACGCTTGCATACGTATCTACATACACCATTTTTTGTATTACCTAATATGCAGACACAAACGGGCGTACACGTGGCACATAACTAAATGGAAAGCAGTTTTTCACCACCAGAGCAAAACCATCTTTTATACTTTAGTTATTGCCATTACTCATGTTGTATTTGTTGTTGCTGTAAAGCTGCTGATATTGCTGCCACTTCAGGCACTTGAACATAGGAAAAGTTTTAATGTATTTTCCACAAGCACTTGCCCACACGCACTAGCCAACCGCCCAGCTGTGAGCTGTGAGCTGTGAGGTGCGAGTTGCATGGCCAAGCGATTAGAGCGCCGTGTTGCTTCACAACTCAACACCCGTTATAGTTTGGGCTAGGTTTGAATTTCTTGGCCATCAACGAAAACGAAACAACACATAAAGTCGCATTCAATGCACAGGTTCACCAACACAACCACAGCCGATACACCACAGCACCAATACACCTTTGAAATTCACACCAACGGAATGAATTGGAACTGCTTTTGTCCGTGGGCTGGGGTGGAGCGGAACGAAGCGGAGCGTAGGAAAATGAATTTCCAACAATAACGAAAATTCTGTTACACAGTGTAAAGTGAAACTACTGTACAATTTATTCAAACCTAAAAACCTTATTAAATTGTTCACAAGTAAAAGTTTTCTTGTTCAACAACCAAGGGAATAAAATCTTACCTACCGGACACGATGGTGGCACTCATTTGTACGCACACATACATATATGTATGTAAGTGCATATATATATACATGTATATATAGCCATGTAATACAAATCATTATATAAAATACAGTTTGGAAATGCGCTGGTGGCCAAAGTCACACCTTCCACCCAAAATGGTCCTTCATTATGCGACGCCGGTCGACGGCCGCTGAAGTTCGTCTTTACGCTTCCGTTCACACACAGAATTGAGGTGAGAAGTTGGTGAGCCAGAGAGACGTTGCGTTGGGGGCAAAACTTTTCACTTTTGGATTTTAATGAAATATTAAAATCTTTTTAGGGTATTTTATAGTTTGCAAAACTTTGTTTATGTCTTAAGGGGCTCAACCAGTGTGAAACTTTGAAAAATTCAAAAAAATTTGTTTCATATTTTTCAGCAAGCAAGCAGCAACTTTTTGAAGAAGAAGAAGGTGAATTATATGGGCCTGGAATAGCAGATTAGGATTAGGTATGATATTTATCGTTTTATAAATGTGAGATCGGTATTTTTTTCTTTAAAAACGTTTTTCTCAAAATAGCGTTTTCTTAATTTGCTGCCACTGTAACTTAAAAACTAATTTTACGATCGACTTGAATCTTGTTTCCTCATTTTAAGTATTCATTTTTACATTGAATGACCCTCCGATATTTCAATCTAATAAAAATTGTAAATTTGCGATGTGAAATACTATCACATTTTCAAGCTAAATTTTTATACTTTTTTCAAAACTGCGGGATTTTTTTGGATTTCGTTTTTTCACCACAATCCTGCGTTAATCAACGCGTGATACCATCATCTTTAATGACTTTTTTGTTTTTTTTATTTGAGGCACTCTGAAGACCGTAACAAAGGCAGCAGTGGGGAAACTTTTTTTTTTTGGACCTTCGAGAGATGCCCTATTATTAGAAGAAAAGTCCAGATTTTCCTTTGAAAAAATTTGTACTTGAAGTTTAATTATATATTAATATACTCACAAAGTTTTAAAACAATCAATGTAAAACTTTTTTAAAAATAAATTTTCAAAAACCACCTGTTTTTTTTGTCAGTCACACTGGTTGAGCCCCTTAAGTGCGATTGAGACTTGGTACGGACTTGCTCATCCGGCATATCATGGCGCGTTGTTAGGTGGTGCCTCAGTTAGCTGTGAATAATGGTGAATAACACAAATTTGTCTTGTCTTAACTGCTCTATTTTCTGGTGTTTGATGGAACTTAAAAAAAGAAAAAAATAAAAAAAAACAAATAAAAAAAAATTGTAAAAAATTAAAAAAAAAAAAAACATTTTCCGCTTGCCTTTAATCCTATTTAAGGTGGTAATCGCGTCTTACGGTATTCAGCAAATTGTCTTACTAACTGCTTATTTAATATTTTGCTCACTTTACTACTACAAATTTACGGCAGTCGCTAGAAATTTTAAGAAGTGAGACTATTAATTTTTATAACCGCGTATTTGCGCTCAAGGGGCGGACATTGTAATTTTGCTCACATAACGGCTGCAAGTAACAGCATAAAGGAATCGAAATAGATACCGACAGATGTGCACCAAAATGCTCGGAATGATGCGGATAGTCGATTTCGCCATCTCTGTCTGCGCGTGTGCAGGATAACTTGAGCAAAATTTA
>JAYXIM010000735.1:0-123716 GCA_037575425.1 Anastrepha fraterculus | reverse complement strand
CTAGCTCATTTAGCGTTTTTTTTAGAGTTTTTCATTGATTTCAAATTACGTAAAAACATTTAGGGGAAAATATAATATTTTTTCTTCCAGTGCACTCGCTGGTTACTGAAAAATCAATGAAAGCGTATTCACACAATTTTCGGCAAAAATTAAACTTTTGTGTTGTGTTCTTAGTGCGAATCTATGTGGCGACGTTTATCATAATTTAAACTTTCTGTCACTCCATATAATGCATTTGTTTGTTGCTTTGTTATTGTTGTCATTGGTAAAGTGCTGCAGAACTTTTGTAACTGCGCTGGCTTTATTGTTGAACAAAAACAAAGCTGAAAGGGCTGAAAGGATGAAATAAAAAGCAGCAAACAAACAAGTGGCATTCAGAGGTAAAGCCTTCTTTCGGGAATCCTAGTGCGAGAAGAGAAGATAAATTTAACCCCTGAGTGACTCCCTTAGTTTTTGGTTGCTCAACAGAGTCTGCTGAAAAAATTTATGCTATAGATACAGATATAAAAAAAAACATAACCAAGAAATATAGAAGAAATACAGAAAAAAATAGAAAAAATGCAATGAATAGAAAAAATTGAGTATATAAAAAAAAAGAAAATCTAAGTCAATATAAAAATAAAAATAAATGGAAAATATGGAAAGGCAAAGAAAATATAAAAAAATTTATAAAATAAAGGCAAAATAGAAAATTAGAAAATATTGAAAAAATAGAGAAAACAGAATAAATAGCAGGAATAGAAAACATTGAAAAACGGACTAAAGGAAAAATGCGAAAAATGCAAAATATAGCAAAAACTGAAAATGTAGGAAAAATAAAAAATGTACAAAGAATAGGAAATATAGAAAACACTGAATTAATAAAATAAAATAAAATAAAAAATTTAAAAACTAAAAAAAAAAAATATAGAAAAAATGGGGAAAACAGACCTTGAGGGAAAAAACGAAACTATAGAAAAAATAGAAAGAAAAAGAAAATATAGGAAAAATTCAAAATGTAGAAAAAATTGAAAATGTAGAAAATAAAGAAAAAAATAGGAAATATACGAAAACTAGAAAATATATATGTAAAATAGTAGAAAATAGAGAAAAAACTCAAAATATGGAAAATATAGAAAAAAAATGAAAATATTTCCTACAAAAAATAGGAAATGTAAAAGCACGAAAAATAAATAAAAAATAGAAAATATAGAAAAAATAAAAAGAAAATAAAAAATATATAGAAAAAACATAAAAACTGGAAAAAATATAAAATAAATAAAAAAATATAAAAGCAATAACATTTACAGAAAACACAGAAAAACAGAAAATTGGAAAAAAACGGAAAATATAGAAAAAATAGGAAATGTAAAATAAGCAGGAAATAAATAAATAAAAACAAAACATGGAAAAAGTAAAAAATATAGAAAAAATGGAAAAAGTACAGAAAAAATATAGAAAATTTAGAAAAATAAGAAATGTAAGACAACATAAAATAAATCAAAAACAAGAAATACAGAAAAAATAAAAAGTAAAGAAAACCCGGAAAATATAGACAAAAAATATATAAAAAAATATAAAAGAAATAGCAAATACAGAAAACACAGAAAAAATATAGAAAAAAGAGGAAATGTAAAAAAAAACAGAAAGTAAATAAAAAGTGGGAAATATAGGTAAAAGAAGTAAAGAATGAAGACAAAACAGAAAATAAAGAAAATAAATATAAAATAAATAAAAAATTTAAACTAACAGCAAATATAGAAAAAATAGAAAATGTGCAGAAAAAATATAGAAAACACAGAAAAAAAGAAAATATAGAAAAAAAAGGAAATGTAAAAAACAAAAAAAGGGATATATAGAAAAGTAAAAAATATTGAAAAAAATATAAAATACAGAGGGAAAAATGTTTATGCATAAAATAGAAAATATAGGAAACTATAGAAAAATAGGAAATGTAAAACAACAGAAAATAAATAAAAAATAGGAAATACAGAAAAAATAAAAAATGAAGAAAAACTAGAAACTATTGACAAAAAATATAAGATATATAAAAAAATATAAAATCAGTAGCAAATATAGAAAAAAATAGTATATGTACATAGAGAAAAAATAAAGAAAATACAGAAAAAAAGAAAATATAGAAAAGCCGGAAAATATAGAAAAAATAGGAAATGGAAAAAACAGGAAAAAATAAAAAATAAGAAATATAGAAAAAATAAAAAGTTAAGAAAAAACAGAAAGTATAGAAAAAATATAAAATAAACAAAAAGAATATAAAACTAACAGCAAATATAGAAAAAAATAGAAAATGTACAGAAAAAATGTAAAAAATATAGAAAAATAGGAAATGCTAAAAAATAGAAAATATATTGTAGAAAAAGCAAAAAATATTGAAAGCAATAGAAAAAGTATAGAAAAAATATAGCAAATACGGAAAAATAGAAAATATATAAAAAATATAAAATATAGGGAAAAAAATGTTTATAAATAGAAAAGAAAATATCGGAAAATAAAGAAAAAACAGGAAATGTAAGAAAAAAAATAAAATAGAGAAAAAAATATAAAACTAACAGTAAATATAGAAAAAATAGAAAATGTGGAGAAAGAAATATAGAAATACAGAAAAAACGAAAATATGAAAAAATGGAAAGCACAGAAAAAATTATAAGGAATATGAATAAAGCAGAAAATAGTTAAAATATAAGAAAAGTAAAAAATATAGAAAAAAACAGAACAAATATAATATAAATATGAAATATAGAAAAAGAATTATAGTTATAAGTATTCAGGTTTGAAAACTTCCAACGCTGTTACATAAGGGTTAACTCGGAAAAATACACAATTAAAGTTACCCTTTCAGAGGCAAAACCTGTAAACCCTTTGACATTGTTTGACAGTTACATAAAAAAAAGAAAGCCAAATGTGTTGTAAAAGTTTAAAAAACTTAATAATATAAGAAAACAAAAACCGAAAAAAATGCAAAATTTTTTTAGCCAGACTTTCGCATGCTACTCCCACCGTTGTTGTTTTTACTTTCATTGGTATTTACATAGTTATTTTGCTTTTGCTTTCGACACCACAATTGAGTTGTTAGCCGTGGACCCGTATACATACATACCTACACTTGTGTCCACATAATTACAGCCATGGACATATAAGTAGCACATTTAGACTTTGAGAGCAAAGAGTTGAATATGTTTTTAAATAATTATTTTTTATTGGGACAAAAGCAACATAAAAATTAAAAAAACTTATTTTCTTCCACAAAAAAAATGGTCAAAAATAATTTCAGTTTTGATTTAAGGGGGGACCCTCATTTAGACGGTCGAAAAATGCATCATTTTTGGGAATTTTTTTCTCAGGTAAAATAACTTCAAACGTTTTGTAATTCATAAAGTACTTTAATAAATGTCTTGACTGTCTACAAAAATTTTCGGAGAAGAAAAAAAACATTTTAAGTATGGAAATATACACCTCGTCCATGGCACCTCATTCTATCTGTGTACATTCTAGCGCTCTGAATTTTTTTCTGAAATAAAAAAACCAAATTTTTTTTAAAACTTTAGGATAATACCTTCGATGTGACATTTTGATTTAAAAAAAAAATGTCGAAATTGATATTTTTTACCCCGTTTTATGTTAAAAGTGATTTTTCATGCATAAAAATTGACTTTAAAATTACAAAAAAATATGAAAATCTTTTTTTTTTAAAAAACACTTAATGTCACATTGAAAAAAATTTAATTATCTTTAAAATGAGCTATTGTAAAGCCTGATTGGTTCAATACAGCGTTCTCAATTGTGTACACAAAATCGAAAAATGATGTTTCGAGAAAAACGCGTTTAAAGTTTTGGATACAGGCGATCAGGCCACCCGTCGCGTCCTGTTAAAAATTTTGTCACTCCTTCAAAAATACAGATATCGACTTGAAATTTTGGAAGTATATTCTTAAATAGTTGTAGAATAGATTAAAATTATTTCCAAAAAATCGATTTTTTTGACCCGATAAATGAGGGTCCCCCTTAATTTACGAGAACGTGGATAACACACGAAGCCTCGTGGACACATAAATAGCCCATCCTAAAAAATGCCAAATAAAAGCAAAACTAGTAAAGAAATCAGATAGTTAAGTAATAATATTGTTTTACCAGATTAGTGTTTTGTACTATATCCACCGTTTTTGATTACTTCTTCAAGCCGTTACTCCATGCTTTCTACAAGCTTGTGGCATCTTTCCTTTGGAATCTAGTACCAAGCCTCCTCAATTGCAGCCCACAAATCATTAAAATTTTTAAAAATTTTGTTTGCGATTTTGACGTTAACGTCATCCCACAAATTTTCTATTGGACTGAGATCAGCGCACTGCGCCGGCCAATCCAGTACATTCATTTTTTCTCTTCTCAGCCATTGCTTCACTGTCTTTGCAGTATGCTTTGGATCATTGCCCTGCATAAATGTCCAATTTAATGGCATACATTCACACACAAATGGCTCCATTTTATGCTGGAGTATATCCAGGTACTGAAATCTATCCATTTTACCAACCACGCGAACAATCGGCTCAAGACCATGCCAGGAAAAAGCTCCCCAAACCATGATGCTGCCGCCGCCGTGTTCAATCGTCTCTTTTGTGAACCTAGAATTTAGCGCTATATTTTTTGGACGATGTACGATGGTTTTTCCACCTGGTCCCATCCTTTTTTTTTTGGTTTCGTCGGTCCAAAGTACGTTTTTCCAAAACTGAATAGATTTGTCTTTGTGGGCTTTTGCAAAGGCAAGCCGGTGTTTGATATGTCTTTTTGAGAGGAGTGGTTTTTTTCTGCTCATGCGGCCAAATAGTGGCGCTTCGTTAAGTCTCTTTCCTACAAGCTTTCTGGACACCTGTAGAACAGATTCTTCGTTTGTTTCAAGCATTATTTGCCATGCCGACTTAAAAGGATCTGCTTTGCTCTTGCGTATTCTAGCTCTATCCACATTAACATCAGCTTTTCGCGGCTTTGGTTTTCTTTCCGTTTTTTTGTTTAGATAGGATGAATCTTTCTTAACTAAACACATCATCATTTCAGCTATTTCTGCATAGCTTTTTCCTATTTGACTCATTCGTATATAAGAGCTCTTTTCTCCCGCGTGCAATGTTTTCAACGTCCCATTTGTAGTAATTACTTTAAAATTTCATTTAAGAAACAAAAAATTATACTAAAAATCGCTGAAACAATATTAAAGTTTTACTCTCCGCTGCACCAGTTAAAATGGGCCATTTTTGTGTCCACTTCAAAACATCAATAAGAATAAATAAAATAGAACGAAAAATATTCCATCGAAAAAATTATCAATTCCTCGCATAAATGTGGCTTAATAACGGTAATAAATGTAAACAAACAAATTTATTTGATCAAAGCAGAGTTCGTACTAAAAACTTAACTTATAACACTGCGTTACAAAAACGAACTTTTTTTCTGCCCTATGAACCAAATACACTTTTTCGGAAAGGGGAGAAAAAATAAAAATACACGTGTATCGGCGATTTTCATGTACACGTCAGAATTTTTTTTTATGTATAAAATATAGAGCTCGTAGTCCGCCTGTGTGAAAAACTCTGGATCAATTTTTAACCCTTTTTCCGTGATCCAATCGTGCTGAATTTCTGCAGGCAGACTCGTCGAAATGGTTTTATTATGTAAAATTAAAAAAAAAATTTTATCAATTCTCAGATTTTCTTGATTTTTTTTTCTAAAAAAAAAATTTTTCTAAATTTTCGGCATACCTTGAAGAGACTCCAAATTTTTAAACAACTTATTAACCTTTAATTTATTGTTTCATACAACATACTCTGTGCCGTTTGTGTGTTTGTTCCAGTTCCGGAAGTTCCGATCATCTGACAGTTGCGCTACTAGGAGACGCATACTTTGACAATTGTTTTAAGTTCTGTTGCGCGCAAACGTCTTTTTGTGTATTTCATCTTACGAAAAATGCAGTGCCCGACTCGAAATAACTTTTGTTACGTTTGTGGCTTATTCGCACCTAGTAAAAATTTCAAAAATATTACGAAAACAGTGGTTAATTCGTTTCAGAAAATATTCAAGACTGCTTATGTTCCTTACTTGTGGTATACTCCGGAAGTCGTGTGCGACTATTGCTATAGAAATTTATGCAAGTTTACTGATGGAAGGTCAACAATAAAGTACTCTGTACCAACAATTTGGCTACCACGTACGGAGCACTGCAGTGAACTGTGCTACTTTTGCGTAACTTTTACTCAAACTAAAGGGTACCAATACTTTCGCCGCAACAAAATTCGCTACGCTAATGTAGAATCGGTTATTCCAGCGGTTCTGTACTCACCAGAAGAACGTATAGCGGCTTCAATGGAGACTTTTGATGATGTTCCCGAATTAAGGGATGGAGAACCAACAGTAGCACCAACAATGCTATCAACATTTCTTGCATCGAATGCGAGATGCGGGGAACCAGAAGTATCGGAATTTATAGCACCACCCAGTGAACTTGGGACTGCAGTGCCGCATTTAGTAACGCAAGCCGACTTCAATGACCTTGTACGAGAAGGAAATTTGCGAACTCTTTGCATCACGCTTTAAGCAGTGGAATATAGTGGCGGCTGATTTTAAAATAACAGCCGCTCGTGATCGCGATACTGACACAAATGCTTACAAACGCAAAAATAAAAGGCCTAAGTTTCTTTAAAAGCATTAAAATTTTTAATGTAACAATTTTTAATTTTAATATAATAAAATTAATAAAAAAAAATCGGGCTTTTATATCTCTAATGCGGAGTGAAATACCTTTCTTTTGATACCCACATCAGCATATCTCATGCAATTTTTTTTTTAATTTCGAACAGGTGGCAACCCTTTGAAACATTGTCAGTGACAACACCTAGATGAAAAGTCTAGAAATGTGATACACTATCTGTGTGCCCAATTTCATTCAAATCCGTTTAGCTAATCCTGAGATCGTGTGGCTATACAGATTTGCATACAAGAATTGCTCGTTTAAAGTTATAAAATACGAAAAAAGAAATTGTGACGTGTACATGAAAATCACCGATACAGGTGTATTTTTATTTTTTCTCCCCTTTCCAAAAAGTATATTTGGTTCATAGGACAGAATGTGTGTAACGCGGTGTAATATAAGGCTCACATTTGTGCTATTTATCTGTCCATGGCAATCTTTTTTTTAACCTAACATTTTTTCTTTAATTTTTTGTAAAACTACCAACAAAAACTCTAGAAAGCAAAGATCAACATTTTTTACGAAATTCATGAAAACTGTTGTAAAACTTTCAACCTTTTAAATCGTTTTTGTGGACATGCAGTTGCTCAGCCCATTGGATCTTAGTACAATAAAAATGTATAAATTTAAATATATATTTTTCATTTCATATTTTAAGTTTGAAGTCACGTAAAATGGCGCTAGTTTTTGACAATTCGTTGTTTATATTTCATTGAGTTATTGTGAATTTTCTTCGCTATAAAGCGCATTTTCCGAAGTTATTAAACAAAAAAATTAGCAAAAGAAATTTAACTCGACAAAAAAATTTGAAAATTCTAAAAAAAAGCGGGATTATTGTGTGAGCTCTAGTGTATGTATGTACATATATGCAGTTATTTTTTCACTTTTTTTTCTCTTCTTTTTCTTCTTCTTACTTTATTTACTCACTTCCTTTATCTTGACACTAGAAGGGTCGGCAATTCGACTCTTTTCTTCGTGGTTGTGCGTACAGCCGCCACTAGTAAAGTTGTTTTCTTTTTTAACGCCAACTGCCGGCAGTTTTGTTTTTACACAGTGCTGTGAGTAACCACCCTTATTTCTGCTTTTGTTGTGTCATTATTTGTCAGTGAAGCGAACATCTTTTCGGCGTTATAGTGAACCCCGTCCAATTGCGCCCAAGCAGTCAGGAGATTTTGAGCAGCACCAAAAAGCAAAAAAAAAAAATAAACAAAAAAAAAAAAAAGGAAAAATAAACAAAACTCAAAAAACAAAGAAAGAAAAAGAAAACGAGTTGTGTAAGTCACTATGTCGCTCAGCGGCCAACTTAAAGCCTTTTCGTTGTAATTTTCTTTTTTTTTTTTGTTGTCAACGGCTTTGACACTTAAACTGTCGAAATGCAGAGGCAACTTTTTATTGAAAGTTTAAACACATTTATAACGTTATAATTGTATTTAATGCATGTAGACAACTTTGTTTTGGCAAACCCTAGATTTTATGGTCTTTTAGGGTTGTTTATATTTCGCAGTGATGAGTAAACTTTGAAGAGTGACTCTTGAAAATTAGGTTTGCTAAGATTTGTAGGCATTGTCACTTGCTTTTGTTTTGCATGAAAATGACCTTTGGCATTAATGTTTGGCCGTAGTGATTTGTGTCGCTGTCGCTGTTGTTGGTTTTGGTATTGTGTTCATGACCTCAATACTGATGAGGTAATTAATGCCGCTTTGTTTATTTCAACCAAAGATTAGTAAAAATGTCAAATGGTTCACTGGTGATGAACGGCTGAGCTGAGTAAAGTTTTGCATTTTGATAATATCGCTTTGATGTCAATTTGCACATTTTTGTTAAAAGAAAAAGGGGTTTAGCTTATGTTTTTCGCTTTAATAGGATGGGTCAACTGAGGTTAAGGCGGTTGGAAAATATCAAAAATTTGTGTGGGATGCCTTAAAATAAGTGAACCTTGCGTAGTTGATTCTTAGCTCTTGATGTTCTTGAGCCACAGTACAACGCTGCGGAAAGTGAGCTGGTTATAATTGTAGTAATTGTTAGTTTGGGGAATAAGTTCGTAGGGTTTTTACCGAATACTTTTATTTAAACAAAAAACAAAATTTCTACACATCAAAAAGTTAATCAATTATATATTCGCCGTTGCTGTTTATAACCTCTTTCCACCTCTCGACCAATTCGTTGATGCCCTTCCGCCAAAAATCGCCTAGTCTGGTGTCAAAGAAGTTGTTGAGCCGGTTTTAAGGTCATCTTTGTTATCGAAGGTAACGCCCTTCATATGATTTGACAGGGAGCGAAAAGATGGTGATCGGTTGCTGCAAAGTTCTCACAAGGACCTCTCATTCAAGCTCTTGGAGTGCGGCTTTGACGACTTGTGCAACGTGGGGCCTGGAGTTGTCATGAAGGAGGTATAGTTTGACGACGTCGATCAGCTCTTTGCAGTCGAATAGTCTCATTCACGTGATGTAGCTGGGCAATGTAGAGCTCCTTGATGACCATGGCATTCTTTTCCAGCGTTTTCCAGTGCACCATACCCTTCAAGCGCCCCCAAATATATATATTGATCTTCTTTAGATGAAGATTCGATTATCCACTTCCTTTCTTTGCTACATATTGATGCACAAGAAACACCTACCACTTCTCGTATTGGTTCAGTACAAAAATCGCTGTTTAAGACCGTGTCTTGCACGATTGCCGGCGAGACGCTGAGAAGCAATTTGAAGGGGACTTTCTTTCTTTTTTTTTTTTGAATTCGTGAGACATCAGGCTCTTAATTTTTCGGTAAATTCCATCGAATGAAGGTGATTGAAAATCGTTATATGATCACAGTAAATTTTTTTTGAGACGTTCTTCATCGAATTCAGAAGGCCTTCCGCTGCTGGGCGTGTCATCGACATCAAAGTCTCCATTTTTGAACTTTGTAAACCATTTTCGAGCTGCAGACTCACCTAAGACTTCTTCTCCATACAGGTTGCAAATGTTCCGGGCTGTTCCGGCAGCTTTTTGACCTCGATGAAAAGCAAAGATAGGCAGGTGTCGAGAATATTGATTTTTGCCTCCTAGATATTCCATTTCTAAGCCTCAAAACTAATAAAATATTAAATAATTCAAAAATGCAATTAACATAGTTTTGTAAAGCCGAAAGAGTTCTATCGAATGAATACTTACTCTTTGGCAAACCACAGACAAATCGTTGTAAAATAAAATAAAACAATAGAGAATAAAATATGAACCTATTCCTCAACCCAATATTTGTGTAAATAAAGGAAAATTTAAAAAAGAAATTTTTTTCCAGCCCTTAAAATATTTTACTAAGACATTTCTACGTAAGCAAAATGGGGTTTATGTACCAGTAAAGAACCTTTTTGTATATATCCATTTATGAATTTCAAATATAAAACTAGGTTTTTTGATTTATGAATGATTTATTTAGATGAAATATATGTATTTAACCCTGCAGTAGTCGCGCGGTCTACATATGTAATCCACAATTGTTAAATTTTAAATTTCTTGAAAATCGTGCATCGATTTCATCGGAGATTTTTGCTACTTGTAACTAACAAATAGAGAGCCACTCTCAGTGTTTCGCTGTTAATTGTCGCATGCAGTTGTATCGCTAGAGGTTCGTGAAATTCATGGTCTACGTATGTATGCCGCGCGACCGATTACGTAAGTATTTTAAATTAGGTTTTATGCTAATAGCTAGTTATACTTTGTAAAGAAAAGTGGACTTTTGGCATACTTTTTCATTTTACAATTTTGTGGAACTTTTCTGATAATATTTGCATATGTATGCTACTCTGCTGAAATGACTTTGGACGAACAACTCTTGTCCTTCAGAGGGCGTTGTTCTTTTCGGCAGTATATTCCAAATAAACCTGCTAAGTATGGACTGAAAGTTTTTGCACTTGTAGATGTTCATTACCCATACACCTATAACTTAGAAATTTACGCCGGCCAACAGCCCGAAGGTCCATTTCGGTTAAGCAACGAGAGATCTGATATCGTGATGAGAATGTGGCAACCAATTTTGAATAGACATATCAATATTACTATGGACAATTGGTTTTCCTCTCTGAAAATAGCAAAGCAGTGATTTGATAATGAAATTACAATGGTTGCTACCGTTCGAAAAGATAAAAGAGAAGTTCCCCGGGAATTTAGAATAGCTAGAGGCAATCCAATATGCTCCTCAAAGTTTGGATTTCACTCTCCATATACTCTGGTTTCTTATGTACTAAAAGCCAACAAAGTGGTAATAGCCATGTCTACAATACACAACGATACAGCGATTGATTCTGACACCGGAGATCAACGAAAGCCGGAAATAATAACATACTATAATCGCACTAAAAATGGCGTTGATCAGGTTGCCAAGATGTTTTCTCTTTATGACGTATCTAGGAATTCGAGAAGGTGCCACTGACTAAGTTCTATAATCTTGTAAGCCTCAGTGCTCTCAACGCATTATGCATTTACACTGCAAACAGTAACTATGAATCTGTCAAAAGGCGTGATTTTCTCATAGACTTAGCCTTGTCTTGGATGAAACCACTGGCTCACCAAAGATTAACACTTACCACGCTACCTAGAGCACTGACATTGAAGATAAAAGACTTCCTGGATCTTCCACAAGTTGTAACTCATCAAGTTCCAACGCACAATAACTACGTCGGTCGTTGCCACGATTGTGGAAGGGCCCGTAATAAAAGCACCCGTAAAGTGTGTAACGCTTGCAATAAACGCATTTGTCCTGATCATTCCAAGATCGTATGTTCGTCATATTTCGAAAACAATTAAAACATCTCAATTATCTTTTGGTTATTTTATATATATTTTATACTTTTGTGAAGTATCTTAATTTTTTGTTAAAAAATGAAGTTTTGGTTTTTATTTATTTTATGTAAGAACAGAAAGTTTATTTATGTTATTTTTGATTAATATTAATAAATTAAAGAATAACAAGAATATTTAAAACAAAAGCAATGGAAGAATTAAATATTTATCTTTTATATTTTTAATTTTAAAATGGATTACATATGTAGACCGCGCGACCAATTACGTCAGTTTCAGGGGCGCGACTACTGTAGGGTTAAGAATGATTATTTAAAAGCTTTAAGGCTACTAGCAGCTGGCGCTGTAGATCTGAAGAAAATCTTAAATCATCACTCTTAATGAAATTTGTATTTTTTTTTATTTTCTTCCAGGTTTCCTGGATAAGAAAACGTGATTTACATATACTTACGGCTGGATCGACGACCTACACTTCGGATCAGCGATTTCAAGTGAGTTTCTCAAAACTTTGTAATTAACGGCTATTTTAATTAGAACTATTAAAAGTGCTAGGTGCGCAACTAAGTTCTCTCTGTTTGTCAATAGATGCCGGCAACAGTGTGTGCTAGTCGATTCTCACATAAACTAAATGTCATAAACCAAGCTTAGACATTTGGTAAACAAACTGCTTCGACACATTAGTGATTTTGTTTTGGTATCAAATACTTTTGGTTTTGCAAAAATGTCTGATTTTGGGCAGAGTAATCGTCATTTGCGGTAAGTGTTGATTTTCCTCTTTCATTCGAAAAGAAAACGGCGGCTGAAGCGTATCGAGAGCTACAAAAAGTTTATGGAGATGCTGATTTAAGTGAAACAACATGCCGAGATTGGTTTCGTCGCTTCAAAGACGGTGATTTTAATGTGGACGCCCGTCCGCGTGAAGGAAGGCCAAAAACCTTCGAAGACGCTGAATTGGAGGCATTGCTCAATTTTTTCAGAATAAAGTTGTATTTCCATCAAAAAACAGGGGTAACTTAGTTGCGCACCTAATAAGTATTTCAAAAGTTTATTTTCACAACCTTACCCCATAAATGATAATTGCTACTATGAGACTCAATAAACATCTGCATAACTTTTTACTAGTAGTTTTTTACGTAGCTCCTCACATTTAAGTATTTTATTCAAAAGCTTATAACGAAAATGAGATTCATATCACAAAAAAGAAAGGAAAGGAAAGACCGAATTCAGATGAAAGCGTATTTTGGTTTTCAGGTATATTTTAAAGGTACTATGTATTGGCCCCTCGGTAATAGATGCGATCGTCACGTAACTTTTCACACATTTTAGAGTTTTCCGCTCCATAATTAATTAGTTTTTTATCTGTAATGTGCGCAATGGCCAACACAGCGACCTACATTCTGTCAAAAAAATATCGGGAATTGTTCATTTGAATAGCGCGCGTTACACATATCTCCTTGTATATCTAAATTTGTTTTGCTGGAATGTTGGCACAAATAACATCGCACTATTGCCACAGCTGAATCTTCGAAACAAATTCACAAGGCGATAGAAGAAGCGGAAAAAGATAGAGAGGCGACATAAAGGAAGACATATGGCCATATCTGATGTCAGAAGAGAAGCTGAAGATCGAGTGACGTGGCGGCGAATTATAGCGCAAGCAATAGTCCCCCCGAACTGTGACGCTATGATGAATGAAAATGAGAATTTGTGGTTGTATGGGAAATTTCTCAGCCATTTGTCACTAGGAATACAACTTGTTGCAAGTGCATCTATGGACAAAACTCCATAGGTTTTTTTGTTTTCTGTTTTGATTTCTTGCGTTGGCGGAGGCGCAATAGATCTTCCAGGTGCCTGTGAAAATTCCCTCATAATAAAGTTCGTAGTTATGCATGCATCTTTCCAACCCAAGTAGAATACAGGCATATTATTTAGCAGCTATTTGAGCAAACTGAAATATCTTTCAATCTTTTTTAATCTACTCATTTCGCACCACTTTTATCTTTCGCTTAGGTCATACGCCCTGAAAACTCGGGTAACTGGACACTACAAATAAAATATCCACAACCACGCGATTCTGGCATCTACGAATGTCAAATTAATACCGAACCAAAGATGTCGCTTTCATACACATTTAATGTCATTGGTAAGTTGAATATGAAGAATAAATATTTTTTACATATCCACACATCGTCTTAGCCCTCCATTGGACACCTTTTTTGAAACCTTTAGTTGGGCACCCGGGTCAGGTCAGACCCGCTATGTATTTTCAGCATTTGGGTCGTGTGGCAAATGCGCTACATATTTATATATATATTTTTAATATCTTACGTTTTTTGTTGGCTTTGATGTGCATTGAGCTACCCACAGGAGCAAAAATAACCACTTAATCATTTGGTTTGACTTGTGAAAAAAGGTTTGTTTTGTTTTCTTCCTTATTTTGACTCATTTCGAAGAAGGTTGGAGAAAAACAGTTGATTAGAATGAAAATTATGGTAAAATATGAAATTGTATTTATTTCTGGATTTGGTGGAAGGCAAGCAAAATATAAGTGTGTATAAGTATGACGAGTATAGCTTCCATCAGAGCAGCAACGTTTGGTTCGTATCACTTGCGTTTATACTGTTGAAGGCGTCTTCTATGTCTACGGAAGCAACCAAGGTTGTCTGATCTGCTTTTTTCCACCAACACCACGAGCGAGTCTAAGGCGATTTCTGTAAATTTTCCCTTAGTAAAGGCATGTTGCGCTGAGGAGAACCTATGTATTGGTACAACGCCCCATACGAGTATATATTCATTAGGCGGGTCGATTTAAAAATCGCTCATTGCTCTGTGAAAATCGTATTCTAGGGTTTGATCCCTCTAAAACGAATTCTGATGTCTCCCAATTTGGGTCGAACGAAAAATCCCACTTTGACCCATTTAGAGTGCTCCAATCGAGTCCAAATGTATGACCGACCCCCACTAACTTTGGACGGCCGATCCACCCATGCCAGTGGCACACCCCCTGGAACTTCCCTGGGGGTTCCCCATACAATCATTTCAAAATATCACCATTTTTGGCCTTTACATGAGAAAAGAAACTAAAAATTTCGACCCAAATTGGAGGACATCAGAATTCGTTTTAGAGGTATGGTTCCATCGACAAAGTTTCTTATTTTGATCCCTAGAATATGATTTTCACAGAGCAATGGGCGATTTTTTTGCCTCCTCACAAATCGACCCGGCCTAATATTCATCCACTATTCTGTCTAGAATCTTAAGGAGAAAAGACTTAAGACTACTGGGTACTGGTTGTACAAAAAAATTAAAAAAAAAAATTATACGCGTTCTTTTTAGTTGGCAATGGTAATCTATACTTCTACGCCAGCCTCAATGTGCTCTTCTTGACAATCTCCGAAGGCGAATGCAAGTCGATGATACGCTTGTGGATTCTCATCTGGAATCGATCCCAAGTTTTGGAACCTTCACCACAGGGAGTCTTACGTGTTGTAATGCGTACTGGGCCTTTGACACCCAGGCTCTAGTTTTAGGCACTCTATATCAAATCCCGACACACCTTCTCCAAAGAACGTAGGTTCCTGTAAGCCAAATTGATACGGATCTACCTGCCTTTGCTATGAAGGTGACTTTTGCCATAATTATTAGTTGCTACTTTTCCAATAAATTGCCTTAGTTCAACACTTTGTTTTCCTAGTCAAAATGGGAAATGTCGGTCATCCTTTATCTCAATCAAGTCAATTGTTGAGGAACCATTTGTTTGTGGATCCTTTCTCTTCCTTTCTTAAGGGTTACATAAGTGCAGCAGCGCTAAGCTCGGAAAGAAAAACTGTTTTTAGAAGGGATAACAATGGAAATAAATATAAAACCATTTTATGAATTCTTTACTAGTACTAAACTAATTTTTCTTTACTGAAATAAGCATATAAAAAATCACGAGACCCAAAGTACAGTGAAAAAAGTTGCTCCACAGTCTGCATCACTTCTCCTTGAAATGTTGATGGATCTGTAAGCAGTAAAAAGATTCGTATAAAATAAAGTTGAAGTTAGAGTCTGTCTAGCCGGATTTTTGATTTTCGAAAAATTTTGCAATTTACGGCATTAAAAAAAAATATTCGAATATTAAAGAAAAAAAAAACCGCATCAAAAAATATTAAAAACTGTATGAGTTATCATCCCGACCGTGCCGGAAAAAGTAGTTTCGAGAAAAACGAGTTTAAACTTTCAAGAGCCTCAAACGAAGAACAGCTACCTGCGCGCATCGAACTCTCGTCAGCCAGTTACATTTTCTACCAAAACTTTGTAGTTATGGGGAATTTTTACAATCGACTTCCACAGAAATACACCTAAAACTATAAAGACTAATAATCTGTAAGAAAAAAAAACGATTTTTTGAAGATTCTGGACATATGTAACCCCTTAAGTACAAGGGGTAATACTGCCGGACTGCTTGGAAAATTTGCGCCCGTTCGCAATTTCTTTACATTTCGAAGGTTTTGGAGTTGCTTAACTTCGACTTTAAAGTACCTGTGCCTACCGTGCAGCTGCTTTTCAAATAAACCTTAAAGGAATTGTCAGAACACTATATTTTGTATGGCTCTAATGACTGCTTAACCTTACGGCTCCCCGGGTTACCCTCAACTCATGGTAGTTTGAAAAAAAAATTTTTTTTTTCCAGCGTTATTTTAGAGTAGGGTTAGGTTAGGTTCGCCTGGTTGGCAATAAGTCGCGCATAGACCTTTTGGTCACTAGTAATACCAGATGGAGACCGACCCCTATGAATACTGAAAGTATACATCATGCAGGATGTCAGCGCTTTTGACGGAGCTAAGCAGAGCTGGGAGATCTGCTTTTGAGATGTCCTCCAGACCCTCAAGCAATGGGGCTCCCAGGCATTTTAAACGCGTTTTCAATAATGCCGGACAAACGCACAGAAGGTGTTCTAAAATTTCCTCAACATTCTCTCTGCATTTCCTGCATTTTCCCATGATAGCATCCCTATCTTGTACGCATGTGCAGCCAGTAGACTATGACCTGTTAGCATACCTTTGATGATTCTGCAGTCCTTTCGCGAGAGCGTAAGTACGAATTGAGTCAGTTTTTTGTCGTTGGTTCTACACATAACTTTTGTTGTTTCGCATGTGGTCAGTAGTCAGTCCACCTAGCTTCCACTCGCCTTTTCATGTAGTCATCCATTTCATTGTACATATATTGTATTTAGCGGTTTTTGTATGTCGTTCTCTTGTTCAAATGATAGTCTAACCGCACTTTTTGTAATCTCATCTACTACTACTATTTGAAGAGTGACTAAAGGATGATGTAGATCCTTGACAGCAATTATTTATGGTATCCAAATTTTTTTCACATTTTTTTATGCATTGTCCATTTTTGCTTGTTATTTTACTTATCAGTGGCTCTCTTTTATCTCTGTTCGTAACAAATTTGATCTAAAAGTATAATCTTCACAAGGACTTGTTGTTGTTTACTGGGCATGCATTTTCCTGATTGTCTGCATAACTACACTACGACTTTTTGCCACTTTGGTTACTGGGTATCCACATACACTTGTACTTACACAGGTACAACTCGATTGTGTTGGCTTTATGGTGACAAACATGCACGTGCATGCGCTCATTGAGATTTATATCACATGAAATGTGCAAAAGATTTGTTATGCTTGCGGGATGTAATTTACGCGCGCAAAGCGAAGGATTTTGTTTTTTTATAAACAATACGCGGGAAATGTTGGAGTAAAAGATAAAAGTGAGAATTTATTATTGCCACAGAAATTTCACTAATGTTTGCATCCAAAAGCTACCAGCAGCAGCGAGCAGCCATTCCAATTTTAATAAACTTTCAACTTCAAACGCAGATTATTTACATATATGTTTTTTCTTTATTCATCTGCTGGCTATATTTTCATTCACTTTCACCGCTCAAAAGTCACTGTATACAGTGTAGCCCTCTTTTCTTTTTCTTGTACCAGTCGTATACGTGCAACTTAATTTGCTGCAATGCCATCGGACGCCACTTGCGGCATGTCAATCACGCACGCACACACCATGCCTGGGTGTATGTGTGCATGCATGCATGTGTGCACTCCTAACAACCTTTACAGGTCTAGAGCTCTAGAGCTCAGTATAAACGTTTCGCTTAAATTATGCAACAGCGCCATTTAGTCGCTCCTATAAGTATGCTACGAACTTAATTCTGCGTATTTCAATCTCCGAATGCTTGCAGTCATTTGAGCAGTTGAGAGAATAATTTTTTCTCTGCATTTCGCTCGCTAACAAATGCCTTGCCATGTAGAAATCAACTATGACTATAACCTAAGTACATACGTAGATAGGTATATATGCACCCTGCAGGGAAATCGACTGGTTTTCTTAAATGAAATCCACAAATCTGCTAATTTGCAAAATATCGCTCATTTGCTGCACGAGAGTAATAATTAAAAAAAAAAAAAAAATACAAAGTAAATATAAAAATTATAATAAAAAATAAATAAATGTAATACGAACTTTTCAAAATACGTTAAAGCTCGTTGTCAAATCCTAAACTTGTACACTGCAGCTGTAGCTGAGTGCTGCCACTTAAACCCACTGCTTATGACTGGAAGTCTGTTCAGAGTATCATAATTTTTCTATAACTATTCGGAAGTATTACGAAAAAAACAGAAATGCTTTAAGCTCAGCAGAAAGCCTGGCAGCAAAAATTTGTTAAGGGGGTATTCTGGTCTAGACGCCTTAATTTTAGGTATTTTTAAAATTAAGATAAAAAATAATTAAAAACATTTTTACTATCCATTTGTTCTATGGTTTTTATTAATATTGGAAAAGTGTGAAAAAAAATGTATAAAAGAAAAAATAAAAAAATCGTGGAATTACAGACCGGAGGCCGGAGTGGGGGCTACATAGAAAACGGTGCTCTATGGTTGACATGATTCCAATCTCTGTAGTGATCTAAAACAAGCAAATTGAAAAAATTCTTCATTAGTTGGGATGTCGCTATCGGATTACGCCAAATCAAAAAAAAAAAAAAAAGAATAACAAAATGGCGTCAGCTTGAAAAAAACATTATTTTTTTACCCCCTTGTTTATATCTTTTCAAATTTTTTAAAAATACTTCAAACTTAAATTTTTCGAAATCCGAGGCAGGTGCTATAGACAGATGTATAATAAAAAATTCTTATCAAACTTCAAAGCGATCGCTCAAGTAGAACTTGAGATATCATGACGAACATCTCAAAAAAGTAGTTTTGAGAAAATCGCGTCTGAAGTTTGAGCAACAATTCCAATAGAACAACTTAGGTTACTCTTGGTTTTATTACAAGAACCAGCAAGGACTTCACAAATCCCAACACCTTACTGAGCCTTTTTTCCTCCTTAGTCCTTCCAATTCTGGAATATGGCACAGTAATCTGGTCTCCTTTTACTGACACTGCAATCAAATGCGTTGAACGAGTACAAGTAAAACTCTGCAGAAGCCTGGATTACCGATACAGTCGCCAAGGAGGATACAGATCAACACTTGAGATCTATGACCAGTTCCACATCAATAATTTGTAAGCACGTCGGCAGGTAGCGGACCTAATATTCTTTTTCAAAGTTGTGAATAGCCTGATCGATGCCCCAGATATCAATAGTTGCTTTGAATTCGCACCTGTTGGACTTCCACTGAGACGCAATCGCCTGCTAAAAACCACAAGGACAACTAAAAACTATGTTTTTAACGGTCCACATAACCGAATAGCTAGGATCGTCAACTCTCTGCACAACGAGGTGGACTTTTACAGCGGATCATTCAATACCCTCGTACCAGATATTAAATCACGTCTATTACCATACCTCTAGGTCAAACAACATTTCGAATTTTTTTTTTTTTTTTTGAATCAATTAAATGTTACAAATACCCAATTGATTTGTTTAAACCTTTCCCCTAAAAATTCATTTTTTTCTCTTTTCATTAATTGTTACCAAGTCGTATATTGCCGATTGGCGTTTGTGTATTAAATAAATTAATAAATATTTACTACTCACTCACTCTGGATTAATCGGCGATATATTTCCAGGTATATATTATAGAAGTATAAAGTATATGGTATATATATTATACATATAGAATCAATAAAGGTTGTGTGGGATACAAAAGATTTTCTGGTAATAACGAGTCCTCAAGTCGTTCGGTAACATCTGCCGTTCATTATGTGATTCACTCCACTCGGCTGGCTTAGACGCCACGTCACAAAATCCGCTGTATCTCCGAAGAGAAAGCGAATTTTGAAAAATCCGTTAAAGGGCATATTTTTGTAGGTCTAAACTTTAAAAATATGCAAAAAGCTTAGACCTTTAAAAATGTGCAAAAATAAATCGATTTTTTCAAATTTCTAACCCAGAACACCCCTTAACTAAGGAATTTTCTACTTCCTTTTTATTTTGCCTTTATTTATATTTTTTATTTTATTTGTAAAAAAAGCAACAAGGTTCTTTTCCGTTTTAAAATGTTAAAAATCAATAAATCTTGGAAATGTTTAACAGTCGACATAATTTATGTGCATACGAAATGTTAAATCACGGAATTTTTTCTATTGAAAAGTAAAATACATTCACGCATTTTGTTATTTTTATACCGGATTTATATTTAGCGGTGCCACGAAGCTTATCAAATTTCTCATATACATAAGCAGTCGCAATAATATCAGCGCAAAGTACTGTTAAACTTTAGACTACGAATTTATATTTTAATATTTTTTTTAACTTTATAACTTTTTGAAGTCAAACTTCTAAGGCGTCGATGGACGAGCGAGAATGAAGAGTAAAATTTCAAGGCCATGCAACGTTTTGGGCACTTTCGTTCCGCGAGAGAAAAAAAAGATATAATATAGAGGAAAATGAGAAAGAGAGAGAGAGAGCTATACCTTATATATATCTTAGATACACTTTAGACTATTTTTCCTGAATTTTTCCTTGCAGTTGCCAATTTGTAGTGAGAAATAACACTGCCTACTTTTTGGCGCTTGTTTGTTGGTGTAAACGTGTTGGAAATATATTTTTGGTGCCTACTTTTTGGCGTTATATTTCCTCAGCGCCTACTGTTTGGGGCGTCTTTTGGCCCCAATTTTTTCGCGTTTTTTTCGGTGCCTACTTTTTGGCGTTTGTTTCCGTTTCCTGGCTAGTGCTTGTGCGTAAAGTGCTATCCATTCCGGCGTCGGATTTATTGGTATTGCCTTGGGGTAATTTGTGCCGTTCCTGCGGTCCTGGAATCTCTGCGTTTTTGCGGGTGATAAACGTTCGGAGAAGTGCGCGTTGTGGCCACGGTTTGTGTCCAGCATTTACCTACACCGGTCGACCCTTCTCCGTTTTTTGTAAATTTTGTCTATTTGTATTCTCTGCAAATGTTGTGAATTTATTTAGATATATATTCTATCTCTCTCTCTTAAAATTCTTAACTAAAGAAATTCTACAAATTTTCATCACAATTTTTAACTTTTCGTGCAAAACTTTAAGAAAAATTTGGTGCATAAAGTTTCGTAGTCTACTCAATTTTTGGTATAGTTGTAATATTGTGCAAGTTTCAAGAGGTCGAAAATTTATTCTTGTTAGTTTTTTCCAACGATGCTATGCGTTGTCAACTATGTAAGAAATGCTCGATATTTTGGTTTATGAGTATGCAGAAAAATACTAAGTATCGTCAGCAAAAAAAAAAAGTTTTATAGTAATAATTGTCAAAGGCGATTTTCAAGCTACCTGAAAATTGCAACTTTTTGCAATACATCAAAATTCAATAGGCTTCATCCTCGCAATTTTTCTAAAATTCTCCGCGAAAATGTGTAAAATTTTAATATAAAGTCTTCGAATTTTAATGCAAAGTCTTTCAAGATGTCGGTTAATTTGTTTGTTTGTTACATAGAATGGAGCTTTTGCTAGGAATCTGTGGAAAAATTCTATATTTGAGGCTGCGTGGATGCCCACAGATGTATTTCACAGATACATATTGTTAAGTAATAAGAGCTTTCTCTCAGGTGGGACTTGAGATTTTAAGTTAAGTAATTATTTCTGCCCATCATTGACAGGTTTTGGCGTTTTGTAAAGGTATGAGTTTTAAACGTGACCTTGCTGTCGAGGTGCATGCCTGAGTATTTACCCTCATTATACTGTGGAATATCAGCGTTACTGAATATAACAGGAGGGCAGGTTCCACGTTTGAGAGAGAACATACTGAGGGTAGACTTAGTTTCGTTTGGAGTAATTTGCCAATCTGGAAGCCATTACTGGCATCAATCTTTTGAGAACGAGAGTTGCCACTATTTTGGAGGAGATAGGCAGCAAGCTGATCCGGTGATATGATTCGGTTTTGTTAGCACTTTTCTCTGGTTTAGAAATCATTTTCGCGCGGGCAACTTACCATTGGGGAGCAAACAAACCTGTTAAAAGAACAGCACTATAAATGCAAGTCAGGAAAGACATTCCTTCTTCTGGGAGCTACTTAAACATTTTTCACATGATGAGGTCGCAACCGGTTGATTTTTTAAGCTTGAGTTTTTTGATCGCTTCTTTAATTTGCACTTTTGAACGGGTTTTAATAGATCGCTGCGGTCGAGTGTTTATATTTCTGTTTCTGCAGTATTGGGAGAATATTCAATGTTGTGTGGAGTAAGCACACTCTATATACATATGTATATACAAAAATAGATACAAATTTATTTGCACGTAAATAACGAGTAAACGAGTTTCCACGGAAGCGAGTAATCGGAGCAAAATCTAAGATTACGTAAATTTACAATTTATGCAAAATATTGTTTTACATATTCGATTGACACAAAAATTAATCCTTTGCAAGGTCATTCTTCGTCAGCCTAAGGCCAAATCCATTTGCGTGCTGTCAAGCGTACAAAACTGAAATTTATGAATGTAACAAATATTTGGATTTTATATTCAAATCCATAGAACCAAAATTTATTTGTGAATAAAATATGGCTTCGTTTCTTTAATTACCAATTTAACTGCCAATCACTATGGCAGTATTTAATTTGCCAGAAGATTTTCTACAGATTTTCCATAGAATTTCTGAGTTTAAGTCTCACACAAATCTTTGCTCAATTACTTGTATGCGGAATGTGAATTTCATGTTTACCACTGCACTGCTCTTTATTGAACTTCTAAGCTTACCTGGCGTACAGTTCTTTAATTCCCACAGCAATGGCAAAATACCTATTACATACATATTTCAGGCAAATACTAAATTTCATATTCATCATACGCCCCACCTAACTTTCACCTTAGAGTAGTAATCCATTGCATAGAATGGTAATCTGCAAAGTTCTTAGAATTTTTGGCTTTGCTTTGGTGATTGTGGTGAATTCTGTATAAATTTTTAAACGAATCGGCTTACAAATACTAAAATGAATAAACTAACCATAAATTAAGATAGATATTTCGTAAGATTGTGACACAAATACAAGCAACTTCTTTGCTTCATTTACTTGTGGTAGCCGACTGTCAAAAATAATTTAAAAATTGTAGTACTGACGAAGATGAAGTATGAAGTATTGATGATAGAAGTATTAAGAGTATTAAGAATGGATTTTTGATTTTTGGAAATGGTCAATAATAATATAAAAAATATACAAATCAGCAGATAAGCGATTCCATGTCAAGTGATGCTAGTATTCTGGGCATTTTCATGCATTTTTCAGAAAGTTGGTATAATTCATTGTATTTGTAAACATATAGTATAATAGAAAGTAAATAAAGGAAGTGGACAATTTAATTGAATAATATTTAGGTTTGATGAATTTTGAAAATTTCCGTGCGAAGCTTTTTAAAGTCAAATATGTTCTGCTTTTTGTTCAATTAATAATTTTTTTCCTGATTAAATTTACAAAAAAAGATGAAAAAATGATGTCCTTTGATTTCTATATCTGATGTTGGGTGTTTTTCCGAAATGCTGAACAAAAAACAAAAAAAAATCCTACAAAATTTCCAGAAATGTTGATAAGAAAAAAAAATTGTTAAAATTACAAAAAAAAAAAATATTGTTTTCTAAAAATATTTAAATTTTTCCAAATATGCTGAACAGAAAAAAACATTTCGTTCAAATTAAAAAAAAAAGAAATTTGGAAAAATGATGAAAAACACAAAAATATTTTTATAAAATAAAAAAGAAGTTTTTTCCTAAAAATTTTCCGAAAATGTTAAACAGCAAAAAATTTTTTTCCTAATTAAAAAACAAGTTTCTTAAAAATTTTGAAAAAAACAGATTTTTAAAATTGTTAAAACAAAAATGCTATAAAAATTTTTAAAACAAAATTTTCTAAAAATTTCCAAATTGAAATTTCGAATTTTGAAAAAAAATTGTTTTTCCTAAAAATTTCTCCAAAATGTTGAGCAGAAAACAAAGTTTTTGTCCAAAATATTGCACTGAAAAAAAATTTTACATTCAAATTAAAAACAAAAGTGCTTTCCAAAAATTTTGGAACTTAAAGTCTTTTCCAAAAATGTTGAACAGAAAAAAAACTTTCGTAGAAATAAAAAAAAAGAAATTTTCAAGAAATTCTGAAATTTTTCCCTAAAAATTTTGCATAAATGTTGAACAAACAAAAAAATTCGTACAAATTAAAAAAAAAAAATTAAAAATGTTTTTCCAAAAATTATTCAAAAATGATCAACAGCAAAAATAATCCTGCAACCTAAAAAAAATCTAGAAATTTTTTCTCCTAAAAATTATTTTTTTCCCCTCGAAATTTTCCAAAAATGTTCAACAGCAAAAAAATTGTTTACGAATTACCAAAAATTTTTTTTTCAAATTTTTTTTCAAAATTTTTGGGAAATTTTTTTGTTTTTCGCTACAATTTTTACAAAACTGATCAACAACAAAAGAATATTCTTACAAATTAAAAAAAAAATAATTATCCCTAAATTTTTTCCAAAATGTGAAACAGCAAAAATTTATTTTTCTAATTAAACAAAAAAAAATTCTAAAAATTTTTTTTCCTAAAAATATTTGCAGTTTGTTCTCCAAAATATTGAACAGAGAAAAAATGTTTCGTTCAAATTAAAAAAAAAAAAAATGTTTTCCAAAAATTTTTAAATTTAAATTTTTTTCCAAGAATGTTGAACAGAAAACAAAATTTCGTTCAAATTAAATCAAGAAAGGAAATTTTCTAAAAGTTTTGAAATTTTTTCCTAAAAATGTTCCAAAAATTTAAAATTTTTTCCTAACAATTTTTCAAAAATGTTGAATGGAAAAAACGTGCAGATTAAAAAAAAAAAAATTTTTTTCAATTTTTAAAATTCACTTGTTTTTCCTAAAAATTTTGCAAAAATGTTGAACAAACAAGAACATTTTTATATATTACAAAATTAAAAAAATTTTTTCCTAAAAATTATTCAAAAATGATGAATAGCAAAAATACTCTTACAACCTAAAAAAAATTTAGAAATTTTTTCTAAAAGCTTTCAGAAATGTTTATCAGAAAATAATTTTTTTACAAATAAAAAAAAAATTGTTTCAAAATTTTTAGCAAACTTTTTTTCCTAAAAATTTTTCAAAAATGTACGTATGAAACATTTTTTTTTTCAAAATTTTTAGGACTTTTTTTCTTAGCTGTTTTTTTCCTCCTCCACATTTTCCAAAAATGATGAAGAAAAAAACAAACGTGCAGATTAAAAAAAAACATTTTTTTCAATATTTATGATTTTCTTGTTTCTTCTAAAAATTTTGCAAAAATGTTGAACAAACAAGAAAATTTTTATGTATTACAAAATTTAAAAAATTGTTTCCTAAAAATTATTCAAAAATGATGAACAGCAAAAAAAATCTTACAAACTAACAAAAATTTAGAAATTTTTTCTAAAAGCTTTCCAAAAATGTTTATCAGAAAATAATTTTTTTTAAAAAAAAAAACAATGATTTCAAAATTTTTAGCAAACTTTTTTTTCCTAAAAATTTTCCAGAAATGTTGAACAGAAAAAAAGTCCGTTCAAATAAAATAATTTTTTTCTTCAAAATTTATAGGACTTTTTTTCTTAGTTGTTTAGCAGTTTTTTTCCTCCTCCAAATTTTCCAAAAATGTTCAACAGAAAAAAAATCTTACAAAGTAAAAAAAAATTTAAAAGTTTGTTTCTTAAAATTTTTCAAAAATTTTGAACAGAAAAGAAAATTGTTTACGAAGTAAAAAAAATTTTTTTCTAAATTTATAGGAATTTTTTTTGTTTTCCTAAAATTTTTCCAAAACTGTTGAACAGAAAACAGTTTTTGTGTTCAAAAATAAAACAGGAATTAGTTTTCCAAAAATTTTGAAATTCTTCCAAAATTCTCAACAGAAAAAAAAGTTTCGTTCAAATTAAAAATTTTTTTTTCAAAATTTTTAGAGATTTTTTTTTCAAAATTTAAAGAAATTTTTTTTCAAAATTTTATTTTCTGTTCAACATTTTTAGAAGCATCGTTTTTGTTCAACATTTTTGCTAAAATTTTGAAATCTTTTTTTTTAATTTATACGAATAATTTTCTGTTCAAAATTTGTGCACATTTTTTAGGAATTTTTTTTTGTTAATTTGTGAAAAACATCAAAATCGAAGTGCATCATTTTTCATGTTTGCTTGACTAGTGTAATGTAGTGCAAGCTTGAAGATACTCAAAATACTCGTTTATTTTGGAACGCCTTTCTTGCGGAGTTGTTGAGCATCTACCTCCTCATAAAATATTATACTTTCGTGAGAGGCCGATAATTTTACATTTCTTATATCTTCAATTTATAAAAATAATTTGAAAAAATTTGTATGTGAAAAATGTATTAGACAGCAAGACAATCGTATACAGAGTAAGTCGTTTGCAGCAGATTCGATTAGACAAAGTCTGCTTGCAGCATTTAGATTCGATTAAATTGCTGGCGAATTGCATTAAATCACAAGCGGTCGGTTGCCTGAGGCAAATGCCTCGTTTGTTAGCTCTAATTGTCGAATTACCCAAAAGCAAGCACAGAATCACTAAACGTTAATTGGTGTCACATAAATTCTTGCTTTCTCTAAAGGGCACTTCACAAAAACACACAGATAGCAACGCACAATGACCGATATTTTATGCATGGTTTAGTGTGTGTCTGTATGTATGTAAGCAGACGCATATCTGATAGCCAGTGAGAGCGCATGAATAAGTATGAATTTAAGTAATTAGTTTTTGCTTCACGCCATCAGTTATTTTTATAACCCATAAATTCTGAAAAATAAAATAATTGAATGCATGCGCACGTACACATACACACACACAGGCACACATATTGAAGCGATGGAAATACAAAGCTATGCATTTAAGGAAATCTTACAAATCCGATATGGAAATTTTTGTAAATGAACTGAAAAACTGTGCGCTGCCAAAAGACTGAAGTTGTGTGTATACAGCAAAAGTACTGTTATGCGTATTTGGTAGTGAATCTAAAGGGTGGTTAAGTTTCAAGGGCCGGTGTTGATTTTGAATGAAATAGAACTTTTTTAAGAAATCATTGTCATTTCTCTTTATTATGATAATCCTGATACGGCTCAATTGCGCATGAAACCAAATATTGGCCAAATAGCCGCCGCGGTCTCGACAGCACACCTCCATCCGATGGTTCAAATTTTCGATGACGCTAAAGCATAATTGAGGTTCTATGCCGTTAATGTGCGGAGTTATCTCATCCTTTAGTTCTTGAATTGTTGCTGACTTATCGGCGTACACTTTTTTTTCAATAATCCCATAGAAAGAAGTCCAACGGTGTCTTTGACGTTTAGGTGTGGTTCACATTCAACATCGGCCCTTGAAATTTAACCACCCTAAAAACTTTACTTAATTCACAAGAAGCCTCACTCTGCAAAGAAATGGTGAAATACAACTACACAATATTCATTCGCCTTGCAACTGTGTACACTTCTTAAAAGTTTATCTGCTATTTTTCATCATTTTAAATAAAAGATTTGCAAAGAAATGTGTCGTTTGCATATTTTCCTTTCCAACTGTTGATAAGTAAACGCAATTGATTGTTGTTCTCGTCTTACGGTGTTAAGTTCAACACTTCCAGATGTATTTATACGACCAGCAAAGCTGGTATAATACCAATCCGATTTTATTTTTGTGTGCGTACCGCATACCAACACTTTCATATGCACATAGAAACACTTGTACATGATGAAGTAATTAAGTTTGTATGCATATTCCGATCTTTGCCCGTATAAAATGTAAAATTGGTACATTTCTTGTTTCTTATTTACAAAAAAAGCGCACATAAATACTTTACAAAAAATATCTGAGCCCCGCAGGAAACAAATGATGAGAGTCTCTCAACTATGTATTGTAGTAAGAAACGGATGTAGAGCGGAACAGTTGCACTGAGACAGATTTTGCGCTGACATCATTTATTACCTACTACTCAGATTTTGACTGTGAAAGCTGAAATGCAAACACACAAAATCGTCCTTCTAGCAGAGTTCGCCCATAAGGGCTGGCCGATGTTGAAATGAAATTAAACAAGCTGGTAGTGGAGGTATTAAGGAAATATTTGTTTTTATTTGAATGTCTATTTACGTTTCCTTATTCTTGTTTTTGTTTTGTATTTGCAAGTTCAATTTCCGAACGCAAGCGATCGTACAAAAGGGTATGTAAAGGGTGGTTAAATTTCAAGGGCTGATGTTGAATGTGAACCACACCTAAACGTCAACGACACAGCTGGACTTCTTTCTTTGGGGTTATTGGAAAGATACGGTGTACATCGATAAGCCAGCAACAATTCAAGAGCTAAAGAATGAGATAATTCGGCACATTAGCGGCATAGAACCCCAATTGTGCCTCAGCTTCATCGAAAATTTGGACCATCGGATGGAGGTGTGCCGCCAAGGCCGCAGCCAATATTTTATTTCATGCGTAATTGAGCTATAACAATATTATCATAGTAAAGAGAAATGGCAATAATTTTCTAAAAAACTTCATTTCATTCAAAACCAACAGCGGCCCTTGAAACTTAACCGCCCTTTATAAATACCTTGGGTTAGGGAACAAATTCATAGCCTTTTATATTTCCTTTTATTTCCCAACGATTTGTTTGCTGTTTGCAAAGGGTAAGTATTCATTCGATAAAACACTTTCTGCTCTACTTAGGTAGTGTAATATCTACTGAGAATAGTGCGTGAAAGAATTTCCTAACCACAAGAAATGAAGTAACAGGCGTATATGATCAGCTGCGCGAAATCTGGAACTCATCAAAAATATCTTTCCAAACAAAAATAAGACTACAGGGTTTGATTGAAAAGTAATGAGCATTCCCGCGTAGAGCGTCTGCCAAGCGATCAACCGAATCGGCTGGTGGGGGAAAATGATGTTTGGACCTTCCCCTTCCACTAGAAACCAGTCTCGGTTCGCTGGCAACAGCGGGGCAGTCAATATCGTTTCGCACGGTGAAAGCTGTTTTAAAAGAGTGTTAGGATTCTGTAGTGGCGAAAATGCAGCGATCGTTGGAGCAACGTTACTCGATCAAATTTTGCGTAAAGCTAAACAAAACGAGTACCGAAACCATTGCGCTACTCAAGGAGGCTTACGGGTACCAACATCTGTCCAGTGCACAGCTAAAACGGTGGCACAAGTCGTTCAAGGAAGGTCCGGAGGACGTCGAAGACGAAAAGTGATCTGGAAGGCCGGCGCACACCGCTTTCCTCTGCACCTCTGCATTGGCCAAGATGGGGGTTCCGGTGCTTCCCTACTCTCCCTACAGCCCAGACCTGTCCCCTTCGGACTTCTTCTTGTTTCCACGCCTGAAAAGAAAGCTGAAGTGGAGGCGTTTCGACTCCATCGAGGCGATCTAAAAAACTGTGACAGCCGAATTGAACGCGATTCCGGCGGATGAGTTTAAAAAATGATTCCTGCAGTGGAAGGACCGCTACCAGTGGTGTATTGACGCTCAAGGGTCCTATTTTGAAGAATATTAGTTGTATAAGCCAAAAGGTGTAATATAACTGCTTAAAAAAATAAGGCTCCTTACTTTTCAATCAAACCCTGTACTTAAATCAAATGTCATCTCCATCTCAGTACTGCTCTATGAACGCGAGACCTGGCTTCTAACCGACTATCTAACTATAAAAAGTGAAGATTTTGCGAAAATATCCAACAAAAGTCGATCGAAAAGCTCTTGATTGAAACCCCCAACGAAGCCGGAAGTGGGTCGACCTAAGTTTACACGGAGAAGATCGCTACAAAAAAGAAGTCGATGAATGCGAGAAATCGTAAACCGCACTAAAATTGTGAGCCAAAAACAGGGCCAGTTGGAAATGCTTCATTAAGAATCTATGATTTAATGGGAGATAAAAGATGTGATGAAGGATATGATTAAAAAGGTTACTATTATTATGTAGAGGGCGAAGATAATCATTTCGTAGGACGTGCAAAAGAATGGCTAAAGTTTTAAGCATTGCGTGGTAATTGAGCCAAAAGCACTATCTTCCGCCCTTCTATGTGGCTGCCCTTTAATTTCGATGGAAATTACAATAAGTTTCCTTTAAATATATGTAATGCATACATAGATGCTCCTACGGATACCTATAAATGTACATCTGTGAGCAGCGACCGCCGTAGTCGAAGGGATTTGTGCGTCACTACCACTCGGAAGTGCCCAGCCTCGAATCTCCGTACATGAAACGTCAAAATGATATAAAAATGTTCTTTGTATGTAGCGGTAGTCCCTCGGCGGGCAATGGCAAACCTCAGAGTGTATTTACTACTGTGGGCAAAAAGTAAGGTGAATTTATTTGTCAAACTTCGCGGGATTAAAATTTCGCTCTAGTTATTTTTTTCATGAGTTGCCAGCACCGTTAATAACATCTGGGCCAACTTTCATGTGAATGTCATTATCAGTAATATATTTACGCTTGTGTTTAACAAACGACCAAGAGTGCATTTTTCGATTTTTACAATGTCTGATTTGATTGAGCAGAGAAGTGCCATCAAGTTTTGTTTGCGGACTGAAATTTCGGCTGTGGAAACGTTTTGCATGTTGCAGAAGGCATTTGGTGATTCGACCATGTCGCAGAAAAATGTTTATGAGTGGTACAAAGACTTCAAAGAGGGTCGAGAACGTGTTGATGACTTGGAGCGCTCCGGACGACCATCGACGTCAACAGATGACCAACACGTCAATAAAGTGAAGGAGTTAGTGCTCAAAAATCGTCGGATGACTGTTAAAGACCTTACTGATATGTTCGGAATATCAGAAGGATCTGTGAAAACCATTTTGAAAGACCATTTGGGCCTACGAAAAGTCATATCTCGTTTGGTACCGAAAACTCTCAATTTCTTGGAAAAAAGTCGTCGCGTTGATGTGTGTGAAACAATGCTTTCAGACTATCAGGACAAGCTCAAATGCATCATTACGGGAGATGAGACTTGGATTTATGCTTACGACCCTGAAACAATCGACCAATCAAGCGAATATCGTGCTAAAGGCGAGGCCAGACCGAAAAGAGCACGTGAAAGTCGTTCAAAAATAATGGTCATGATGACAGTTTTTTTCGATTTTCGTGGTGTGGTGCACTATGAACTCATTCCACCTGGCCAAACTGTTAATAAGGAATATTATTTGAGCGTTATGCGTCATTTACGTAAAGCAGTTCGTCTAAAAAGACCAGAATTATGGGCCAACAACTCTTGGTTATTGCATCACGATAATGCACCGTGTCACACTGCACTCGTTCTTCGTGACCATTTCGCCAAAAATTCCACGCATATCGTTCCGCAACCACCGTATTCGCCTGATTTGGCTCCGTGTGACTTCTGGCTATTCCCAAAACTCAAGAGACCACTCCGGGGAATGCGTTTCGAGCCGATTGAGGAGATAAAAGCTGAATCGAAGAAGGTGCTGATGGCTATACCGGAAATGGACTATTTGGCATGTTTCGGGGATTGGAAAAATCGTTGGCATAACTGTACTATATTTCAACGAGAGGGGATTATTTTGAATGGAATGAAATTGATTTACAAGAATAAATAAAGATTTTTCATTTTACAACCAAATTCACCTTACTTTTTGGCCACAGTTACGCCATGAAAAGGCTTCTCATAAAAAAGATTTGTCATTCCTATTCGGATTAAAACTGTAGATTTTGTATATGGAAGAGAAACCAACATAGTTGAAAAAAATTGTCATAAATCGATGCAATTTTCGAGCCAGTCGAAAATTCTATTTTTTCTTTACTATATAGTAACAAATCAGAACTCAATGTGTTATAAAGCTCAATACATGAAATTTTTCAAAGAATTCTGATTCAAAGTGTGACATTCTGGAGTTTCGATTTAAGTAAAAGGCTAAAAACTTTAATTAATATACTTTTTGTAGGAGAATGAACTATGTTTTGATACAAAAATTATTCAAATTAAGTTGGAAACAAATAAATTGACAAAATTTGGCAATAAATCTTTATAAGTATTTTGTATTTAATTTGTAGTATTTTTTCCACTTTTTTAGTTATACATTTAAAATTTACATGATACACATAAGCACATTAATATTTTTAGACAAGAAAGAATTACAGAAAAAAATGCAAAATAGTGCGAATGCTGCCAAAAGCGAAGCCGAGAACAGCAATTTATTTTATATTTGTAGTCAGTCAAAGATTTCAGAACAATGACTTTCCTATACACTTTATTTGTTTGCAACTTTGCTATAACGAAATTAGAATTATGGAAAACACATGCAATGACACGTAACATACTCATATACATACTCACATTGTATGTAAAGCAATAAACGCCTATTTCCCATTGGCTTTTAAAATATCTATGCTAAGTTGTCTGAGTGTGAACTTTTTTTTGTGCATTACTTGACCTACACATAAATTGCTTGTACGTAATGGTTACGCAAGTGTGTGCGTATATGATTTATGTGCACTCAGTTCATATTATTCTTGATTTATTATATGAAAATGGTTACAAGTAATCCTATTATTTTTACTTTCATTCATTTGCTGCAAAACTTGAAATTTTTTATCGAGCAGCTCCTTGGTTTTATTTATTCATTTTGAATTCAGTGATTTTATTGTTATGAATTTAACATTTTTGAAGCAATTTAAGGCAACACTTGCCTAATGTTATCATATTTCATGTCAAAAGATTTTTGCTTTCGCAGCCGACAGGGCGTATAAGTGACAAAATTCATTGAAGAAATTTATTGTAATTTTATCTCAAAATATATCAAAATAAGTCATTCGAATTCTTAATCAATATATTGAGCACTGTGAGTACTCATTCATTTATATAATATATAAGTGTATATGTTTAAATATAGCTGACTTTTTACTGACTCTTCTGAGCACAAAAAGTCCATGCAGGCATAGTTAAAAAATAGATTACGAGCCTCTTTGCATTGAATTTTATTTACCAATTTCCAAAAATTTTTATACTATTTGCTACATTTTTTGGAAGAAAATATATGTAAGAATGCGGTTTTTGGTCACTTTGTTGTGAGCGTTTTGGTGATGTAGAAAAAAATGCAGGTACCAACGTTTTAAGGCGAGCTCATTTCGGTCAGAAATGTACTCGGATATATCCCAAAAAGTAATAATCTCACTCAAACCCGCTTGGAAGTGATTAGATTTTGGTACTAAAGTACGCAAACTAAAATTAATTATCTTTTCCCTCTCTACCACTCCAACGGCGGAGCTGGAAATGATACTCATCATGGCACCTATTGATCTTATAGCAGAAAATCTGGCAGCGAAATCCGAGAGGAGGTTAGTGGCTGCTGGAGTATTCACCTGTAGAACCCTCGGACACAGCTCAAGAGGAAAGTGGAGTTTATGTTACAGAAACTACATGGCTCCGTACTTTAATTGGGAGAGATGGTTTCGTACTACAATTGAAGAGGAGGGATGGCACAAAGGCATGAAGCCTGACCATAGGACTTTCATCGATCTACACAGACGGCTTAGAAGCAGTGGGAGGGGGTATTTACTGCTTAAAACTAAGTATAAGGCAGCCTATCAAGCTGGTATACCACAGCAGTATTTTCCAAGCGGAAGTTTTTGCTGTAGGGAAAACCGCGAAGCTAGTCTACACTAGAACAAGAAAGAACTCAACAATTAATATATACGTGGATAGTCAAGCAGCAATAAAAGCAATAAGCTCATACTGCATTAAGTCCAAAAATGTTCAACGGAGCAGGGAGGCCATAGAAAGGCTAGCCGCAAAAAGCAGCCTGGATATCTATTGGGTACCTGGTCACAAAGGCATTATAGAGAACGAAATAGTAGATAAGATAACAAAAAGTGCTGTTAGACTACCATTTGAACAGGAGAACGACATACTAAAACCGCTAAATACAATATACAACGAAATGGATAACCACATGAAAAGGCGAGTGGAAGATAGGTGGACTAATCTGACCACATGCAAAACAACAAAAGTTATGTGTAGAATTAACGACAAAAAACTGACCCAATTCGTACTTACGCTCTCGCGAGAAGACTGCAGAACTGTCATAGGTAAGCTAACAGGTCATAATCTATTGGTTGCCCATGCGTTCAAGACGACCAAATCGAGGAAATGCAGAGAGGATGCTGAGGAAACTTTCAAACACCTTCTGTGCGTCTGTCCGGTATTATTTAAAATGCGTTTAAAATGCCTGAGAGCCCCATTGTTTGAGGGTCTGGAGGATGTCTCAAAAGCGAATCTCCCAGCTCTGCTTAGATTCGTCAAAAGCACTGGCATCCTACGTGATGCCTACTTTCGGTATTTCTAGAGGTTGGTCTGGTATCGCTAGAGACCAAAAGGTCCATGCGTGACTTACTGCCAACCAGGCTAATATAACCTAACCTTCCCTCTCTATAAACTCCATCAATACCAGGCAACTGTGCATAGTATTTGGAAAATAAGCAGCAGTAGTACCGGCTTATGGTCTTTTGAGACTCTGATTTCTTTTCTCAAAAACGTCAGTTATGGTGCAAGGCATAAGCTATTTAAACTAAGTGCGGACAGGCAATATGGCAACGGCCTGCAACAAATATTAGTATCACTTATAAAATTTCACGCTTTTTAAGCTAGTCAGTTCACAGAAAGGTTTTGTAAAAGTGTGCGATTCCATTTTGAGTACACTAACGGCCCCGGTAATCTAGCGCAAGTGCACTATAGCCTGTCATCCCAGAGGTTGTGGGTTCGAGTCCCACGTAAAGCCTCACACTTTTCCATATTTACTCACTTTCCCTGTTTCTAAAACAAAAACAAAAATCTCATTCCTCAACCTCAAAAACTTATCCTTTCCATCCTTATTATCGCACAATAGTGTGCGCATTATTTGCATTGTGGCTTGTAAATAAGCGAAAACAAAGAAAAAGAGACAGTTACAGTTACATTGCATCAGTTGCGCCAGCAAGAGAAAGTGGGCAACCACGGTAAAAGCGCAGACACACCAAATTTAGTGAAGTCCTCAACCATCTGTGTGATCCTTTTGGCAGAAAAATGTGAAACGCAGATGGCTTTCTAAGCAGTAAGAAGTCGTTGATCCAAAGCAACGACAGGTGGGCAATCCCCCTACTTAGGATTGGTAGCGGGGGGCTAATCACCTACCCTGTTAGAAATCAAAACGCATTAACGAAACCAATGCAAGACTGAGTCTTGTCGAGAGCCTCTGCTCCCGAGAGGAGTGAATAAGAGAAGAAAATAAACCCAGGTGTTCTTCTCAAATAAGTATAAAAGACATTGGCGACTACACAGGTTTTCTTCAAATGGCGAATTGCTGGACCAACTGCATCTGCTGTTTTCAATTTTCAATGCGCCGACAAATTATTTTCCAATACATTCACTGGCGGTCAAAATAAAAGCGTGATAACGTCTTATAATTCGATTAAGCCGGCTGCACGCACGAAAAAATGTGTCGTTACCTTGCTCATTTGCCGTTACCTTGCTCATTTGCCGTTACCTTGCTCATTGTCGTTACCTTGAATGAACTGCAAGCGAAAGCGCGGAACGAACGACAAAGCAATCAAAGCAAACGAACGGCAACGTTCGAAATCTTGCTCTCTCCTGCTTAAGTGAGTGTATATCTGTATGTATATGCGCATATGTACATATATAAATTCACATACTTGTATTTGCATATGCCCTCTTCCTGTGTGCATGGTAATGAACCATTTCTCTGTTGAGAATAGGACGATGATAGAAAAATAGGAAATGAAAGGGAGTGTTTCAGGTGTAATGTGTCTTGAAAAAGGCAAATCGATGATGGTGCCTCTTAGTGTTGTTGACTTATTAACGTCTGATGCACAATCAAAATTGAAGATATCTTTCATGAATTTGATAAATGTTTCGTCATTTTTCACGTTTGTGTAAATGAAACTTGGCCTATTCCATTGCAATTCCATTTACCTCCTCCTCTATATCCATACAAAATATCTATCAAACAAATAAAATTAAAATTTTGTTTTGAAAATTGCAACCATAACATCAGTATTTTCTTATGACGTTGTCACGTTAAACCATCGTCAGTAAACCGACTTTACAGACAACCTCTTTTTTTTATTGAGTTTTTACGTTTTGATTCTTTTCTTTATTTTCTATATTTTTCTTTACTCATACTACCGGAAAACAGTATAGCTCAAAGCATCAAACTTTGTACAAAATTTAAAAAGCTTCAACAAAGTTTAACTTTTCAAAGTTTCTCTGCATATGAAGTTTTGTAGCCCATTTCAAATGTAAGTTTAAATCAAAATTCGCGTTGATTTTCTGTAAATTTTTTCTTTTGGGTTGGTGCGTGACTTCCATTATTTCAACTTCAAATAATATTTCGAAAAAGTGTTTTCTAACAGCAGCGGCCCCTCTTCAGACAATGACAAACTTCCGAGTGTATTTCTGCCATTTAAAAGCTATACATAAAAAGCCATTTGCCGTTCGAAGTCGACTTAAAACTTTAGATCTCTCCGTTTTTGGAACACCATTAATACGCACACCACAAATAGCAGGAGGAGGAGCTCGGCCAAGCACCCAACAAATGGTGTAAGCGCCAATCGTAGTATTTCTATATATTTTTTTCTCTACTGGCTTCGAAAATAGCCCTTTTGCTAGGGGCCAAATTTAAATTTAAATTTTTAAGCCGGTACTTTATGTGATCCATGTATACAACACCCTCAACCGCTTTGAAGTAGATTTACCAACAACAATGTGTATCCCACCAAGTGAAGTGCCTTTCTTTGTTGCTAGTAGGTATTTTCTTCTGTCACCCTTTTCCAAGCTGGGGATGGACTTGTGGTAAAAAATAACATTTAAGCTAATTGCATTTTATCCTCTCGAAAAAATGTACCCTTCCGCTTGTGACTCCTCTTCAGTATTTTTATGTATCCTTTAAGACTAGCGAACCCCTTCAAATTAAATTTTACTAAACTATTCATTTCTCCTTTGTCACTTCAAAAGTGATTTGCGTGCACCTTTACCTTTTTTCTTCCCTGCTTTGGCTTATTGAATTCTTCAATTTCATACAAATTTCAATATGTGAGTACACGTGAGGTTGGGGTGGCAAGCACACGAAGCGTTCAAGTCCTTCTTCATAGAGGCAAACGAAGACCTTAAAGTTTGTATGCGGAAATGTATATATATATGTAAGTGTGTGTATGTGTGTGTGTAGATTGAGAAATATGATACATAAACTCAATTTGGCAATAGAATTGCAGGCGATTTGCATAAATTACTTATTGGTGTCGTAGGAAGGGAATAACACAAAACAAAAAAGGAAGGGAAAAAAAAGAAACTTGCACGTGACTGAGTGAGGGTATGCGTGTAAAGAGTGAGGGTATGCGTGTAAAGAGTGTGTATATATGTGGAAACGTGCAAGAGTAGCTAAGTGTGACTAGTTTCAGTTTCTTTTTCTTCATTATTTTTCATATGCTCAACTCGATACGCATCAGAAAGTTGCTTGTTCGGCTACATAACACAGTTTAGTTGGCCTCGGCTCAGAGGTAGGGTTAGATATGTGTAAAGCAGAAAATTTCGTGTCACGTTATGAATTTTAATAGCAAAACTGACACAATGTCTTTGCCCATATGTTGGGAAAATAGAATAGGTTAAATTGAGCAAGACTAGAAAGAAAGCAAGTCGGAACAAAGCAAACTTCCGCTTACGTAGGAAATGGAGGTGTCAAATTCATGCTCAGCAGGAAGGACATATCAGCTACGGGTTAATAATTTTATGAATTTTGGAAAAAATGAAAAAAAAAATATGAAAAGTGCATAGAAAATTAAGGTATTGAATTAATATTTTTTTCTTCATACAAAATGTGTGCTCTAGTAGTATGTCTAACTAACCTTGGCGGGTTGTTACTTCTGAAATTCTTCATATTTCTAGCTAACCTTGTCCTGTGGCTGTTTTTGAAATTCTTCATATCGTGGACGACATTCTATGAAAGTATGAGATGACGCACAAAATCAGTGCTTTTCTAAGCAAAATAGACTTAATCACAGTGTATACAGTTAACCATGTAACCAAAGTAAAAATGTATACAGGTACATGATTATTTGACAATTTGTTTGAATGTATTGACTGAACATTTTCAATATGTACCCCTACAAGACATAAAGACTAAACCCTAGAATGACTCTTTGGACATTCACCAAAGCTGTGAAACTCGTAGTAACGTATACATCCTTAGCATCGTGGCCCAGGGTTAAGCAAAGAAAAGCAGTAAATGAATTAAACAAACTGCACCGCCAGGTATGGGCCGGTATAACAGGAGCTTTGCAAACATGTCCAACTGATGCATTGGGAGTACTGCTGAACATACCACAGCTGACAATCTTGATTGAAGCGAAGCTCGCTCGCGTTAAGATTAAAAGGTATATTTGAACTTAAAAGTGGTGATGTGAGAGGGCACTTAAAGATCCTAGAAGACTTCCCACATAGTCCCATGCTTCATACGGATGACATACTATCACCCCAAACCAATACTCTTCAGGAACTTCCAAGTTATTATTAACGAACGTGCAGCCTGTATAACTAATTTCCTATCAGTTTCAAACCTGGATCTAAGATATGGTGCACTAATGGGTCCAAATTGGAAAATGGTAAAGCGGGGGCAAGGAATTAAATATCGATTCCGATGGAACTCAACCCAACAATATTCCAGGCAGAAATACATGCCATGGAAATGTGTGTGAGAGAAGACCTTCGCAGGAAGAGGAGAGGTACTCACATTTATATACATACTTTCAGATAGCCAAGCGTTTCTGAAAGCCCTTCTATCAACTACAATCACCTCTGAATTGGCAAATGATTGCCTGAACTTTCTCAAAACGCTAGGGAATCTTAACCTAGGAATACTAAGCTGGATTCCGGGACATGAACGGCATGAGGGAAATCAAATTTGCTGAAAACCTTGCAAAGCGGGGGGCAACTAGGCAACTTACTGGTATTGAGCCTTTCTGTAGTCTAACTAAAAGCCACATTAATGAATTTCTTAGGAAATGGGAGGAAAGAAAATTTGCTGCACACTGGCTAAACTGTGCCGGTCAGCGTTACGCCAAACAGTAGATTTGAAAGTCTAGGATTACGAGAAATTGCAGTTCTAGTGTATTTCATTATTGGGCAGGTATCGAAGAGGTGTTTTTTTGTGTAGTCGCTGGAATTGCAGAAAGTGCAGTCTGGTTTGGCTGTGCCTTTTGGGATGTGAACATAAGTGGCTACAATGTGACCGATTCGAAGGCGTGTAAACATCTTGAGGCTTCTAGAAGGCATGTGTGTAGGATATGAGGGTTTGATGCCAGTAGGATTGTGATTTTTGTAGTGGTGCGGGTTACTAATTCTTTGACCATTGTATGCTTACTGAAAAGGTTTTTGTAAAATTTTCCGAATATCTTTGATGGTAAAATGTGCACTGAAGTGTAGGGGTTCCCGAAAGGCATGACCTGGCACCCATATGATCTTTATCGCATTTTTATGCAATAAGATATTATTTCGGATTTCGGTGATAAAAGGGGCACAAATTACCGCAAGGCAATACCAATAAATTCGACCCCAGAATGGATAGCACTTTGTAGTACGCACAAGCACTAGCCAGGAAACGGAAATAAGCGCCAAAAAGTAGGTACGAAACAAAAACACGCCAAAAAATTGAGACCGAAAAACACCCCAAACAGTAGGCACCAAGGAAATATAACGCCAAAAATATATTTCCTACAAGTTTGCACCAACAAACAAGCGCCAAAAAGTATGCAGGGTTATTTCTCACTAGAAATTAGCAACCACAAGGAAAAACTCTGGAAAAATAGTCTAAAACGTATCTAAGATATATATAAGGTATAGCTCTCTCTCTCCTTTTCCTCTACGTTACATCTTTTTTCTCTCTCGCGGAACGAAAATGCCCAAAACCTTGCATGGCCTTGAAAATTTACTCTCCATTCTCGCTCGTCCATCGACGCCTAAGAGGTTCCACTCCAAAAAGCTATTGAAAAAAGTACTTGCAATCTGATCGCTCTTTATTACAAGAGCCAAAGAATTGCCTAGTGTGCTAGATTAGATTATATTCGATTTGTGGGTGGTTGGACAAGACCAAGCGCTCAGTCAGGAGAGCATTGTAGTACACCCGGATAGATTTCTGTGGAAAGAATAGAGATAGGAAAAATAAAATGTGGGTGGTAAGACGGAACAATTAGTTTGAGATCACTCTTCCACAAATCTCTTGGATTCATTGATGAATCTTAAGAGATCCGGAAGAGAAAGAGTATGAACCTTATCCATACTCAGTATATCGCAACCCAATATCCTGAGCCTGATTCTGGAAAACGCCGGACAGCTACAGAGAAAATGTTCTGCAGTGTCGTCATCCTCAAGACAGGATAGGCACATCGGGCTGTCATCGACCTCCATGGTAGCCATATGCTGACCACAGGCGTTGTGCCTTGTAATTACACCCGCCAGTACTCTCAGGTTTTTTTAGGAGAAATGTCGCTATTTTCCTGTTTGGTTCTTTCACAAAGCACTTAGCTACCCTGCACGAGTTCAACCCAGACCAACATCATCTATGGGTAGTTCTCATTAAGTCGTCAATCCATAGTTGAATCGATGCGGAGTGGACACCTATAAAGGGTTCAGGGCCTATTGGTATACTTGCAGAGTCTTCATTAGCCAGTTTATCAGTCAACTTGTTACCTGCAGTACCACAATGTCCAGGCACCCAAATAGGACTTACTCTGTTGTGTTTTACAACACTGTTCAATTTTGTCTTACATTCAACGACTAACTTCAAAGCGCAGCGTGGGTTAGCAAGGGCTTTGAGTGCAGCTTGACTGTCACTACAAATTCCAATACTGCTACTCCGCTACTTGTTCTCAATAATCCAGTATCCATCGTTCAAGATGACACAGACTTCCGTAAAGAATACCGTGGTCATCTGTCCTGTGGCGTAAGAGTACTTAGTGCCTTCGTCTATGTACCATCCAGATTCGCTACCATCACTGGTTTTGGATCTATCGGTGTAGAAAGTGTGTTTATAGCCCATTAAAAAGTTCCCTGGGTCTCCCATTGATCTCTATGTGGGATCAGAACCAAAAATAATAATAACGCACCAAAAATAAAAGCAGCACTTGTTGCGTATAAAGGGTGGATTAATTTCAAGGGCCGATGTTGAATGGGAACCACATCTAATCGTCAACGACACCGTTGGACTTCTTTCTTTGGGGTTATTTGAAAGAAACGGTGTACGTCGATAAGCCAGCAACAATTCAAGAGATAAAGAATGAGATAATTCGGCGCATTAACGGCATAGAACCTCAATTATGGCTCAGCGTCATCGAAAATTTGGACCATCAAATGGAGGTGTGCCGCCGAAGGCGCGGCGGCCAGTGGGCTGATATTTCGTTTCATGCGTAATTGAGCCATATCAGTATCATCATAATGAAGAGAAATGATAATAATTTCCTAAAAGAATTGTATTTTGTTCAAAATCGGCACCGGCCCTTGAAACTTATCCACGCTTTAGATAAGGAACTCTTTACATTTGGTGGTCTTTGGAGATGTGGCAGCCATTTGGCCAATATTTTGTTCTACGCGAAATTGAGCCATACTAGTTTTATCATAATAGAGAGAAATGGGAAAAATTTCATAAAAAAATTGTATTTTATTGAAAATCAACACCGGCCCTTGAAACTTAACCACCCTTTAAATGAGGAACTCTTTGCATTTGGTGGTCTTTGGAGGTGTGTCGCCGAGGCCGTGGCGGCCATTTGGCCATTATTTTATTCTACACGTAATTGAGCTATACCAATATTATCATAATAGAGAGAAATGAGAAAAATTTCTTCGGAAAATACACAGGTCTAGGCGGAAAACTTCTGTGAGAAATGTAATGTATAAGTGAGACACCCGTAAGTCCTATTGTTATTATTTGTATAGTTTTAAGGAACTTTTTATTTCATGATACTTTGCTTAAACGTGAATACAAATATTGTGCAATTCGTAGTTAACTTGAGTAGATCGATTTTTTAAAGAATGTGCGTTTCCTTTTTGATTTGGTGGTCAATTTGATAGTTGTCGTAGAGACAGGTATATAAAAAACGTCCGTAAATCTGGTGTTAACTTATGAAATATAAATGTTTGCAATTTGTTTCTACTCGCCTGCACCTAAACTCTAAATCCATGCGTCAAAAAGGATATATTTCCTTGCCACACAGTTTTGTTTCACACTTGCGCATATCAAAGCACTATTCACTAATTTGTAAACGAGTGGAGTAATAAACAAGTCCCCACAACTATGGGATCCCATTAGTTATTTATCACGTTCAATAAAAGTGCCATAAAAGTTCAAAACATTTTGCAACCTCAAATTCGTATTCATTCTCTACCCGAAAGTGTTGCAACTAATTTGAACCATTTTTAATTTACATATGTAGTTCACTTCAAACTTGCACTCAATTTTGCAAATCCCAAATTGTTCTAAATACCTACGAAAGACAAAAACCAAAACACAAAAGTGTAATCCGCTCAATACGCCTAAAAGCATGCAATCCTCCTTTTTATGTTGCCAAACAAGCAAGCAGGCAGCGAGAAAATGGCAATTTTATTTTTGTTCCAAAAAGAGATACCATTTTTAACTTTTACTAGCTGTAAGTGTGTGTGCATATGTATACTCGTATGTGTGTGTGTATGTACACGTATATTTGCTTGCTTACGCGCTACTAAACTTGGCATATTACAAATTTATTACACTTGGCCCACAGCCAGGCGTACAGCAACACAAGTAAAAAAAAAAAAAAAAAAAAAAACACAAAAAAAAAACACCAACCAAAAAACAAAATACAACAACAAAACGAACAAACGACAAATATCGTAACACATAACAATTTACTGGCGGCGCAAATAAAATATTATAACAGCTGGCTTTGGGCATTGCAACGACAGAAAGTCGGTGACCGTAAAAGCATGGAAAAAATCTGGTGTATATATGTAAAATATATGAGTATGCGTTTGTTTTGACTGGTATGGAGTTCTCATACATTTGCACCAATTGCAGCTTGCACACATACATACATATATGATTCACTTTGTTTGACCGTTGGTGGGATATGCGACCAAATACAAATGCGCACGCTTGTAGCGCAAGTTGTTCACATTCACGCAAACAAACGTGCAAATGCGCTCAAAAACTTTTAGATGAGGGTACATACGTGTGCTTGCTACAACGATGCGGTTGCAGACGAAGTAGTTCGGGGTCCATTTTTTATTTTTATTTTTTTTTTTTTATGCGAGCAATTGTCACTTTTAACATGACTGCTTTGACGCGAAATGTCAATTGCCTGCCTCTGCATCATGAAGCTGACCGGTTAAAGAACTAGTTCATAATAGGCACCAAAAATACTAGTTCAAGTTGTGGTGAAAAGCATCTATTTTGGATGGGTTGATAAGGTGAATAAAAATAGGTAAATAAAGGTTTAAAAAAAAAAATTTAATGCAAGCAACTTAAAATAAAAATTATTAAGTGAATACTTCTATCAGAATATATATTTTGCATATAAAATCGAGTCGTTCATTTTGCAACTAGTAATTGCAATTCTAGGCCCTCTCGAACTAGTACGACTTCTTTCATCAAATACCAGCATTTAAAGCATAACAACAATAAAAACAACAGAAATATATGTATGTTTTGATAAGCCTTCTAATAGGTCATTTTGCAACTGGTCCATGTCTAGTTACTCTCGTACCAGTGCGAGTTTTTACATTAAATACCAGCTATTTGAAAACATAACAACAAGAAAACCAACAGAAAAATATGCATGTTTCGCATCCGCCTTCTAATTAGTCATTTTGCAACTGGTGCAAGTCTAGTCACTCTCGTACCAGTGCGATTTCTTACATGAAACACCAGCTATTTAACGACAACAATAAAAACAACGAGAATACTTGATTTGCATCAGCCTTCTATTAGGTCATTTTGTAACTGGAACAAGTCTAGTTACTCTCGTCCCAGTACGATTTCTTACATCAAATACCAGCATTTAAAACATAAGAACAATAGAAACTACAGAAATACATGCATAATTTGATACCCCTTAGAATCGGTCATTCTGCAAGTGGTCCCAGTCTAGTTACTCTCGTACCAGTACGATTTCTTTAATAAAGTACCAGCTATTTGAAAACAAAAAATGATAAAAATAACGAAAATATTTTTTTTTTTGCATACCCTTTCCAATCGGTCATTCTGCAATTGGTCCCAGTCTAGTTACTCTCGTACCAGTTCGATTTCTGACATCAAATACCAGCTATTTAAAAGCATAACAACAATAAAAACAACGGGAATATTTGATTTGCATACGCTTTCCCATCGGTCATTTTGCAACTGGTCCCAGTCTAGTTACTCTCGTGGCAGTTCGATTTCTTTCATAAAGTACCAGTTATTTAACAGCATAACAACAATAAAAGCAACAGAAATATTTGATTTGCATCCGCCTCCTAATAGATCATTTTGGAACTGGTACAAGTCTAGTTAATCTCGTACCAGTACGATTTCTTACATCAAATATCAGCTAATTAAAAGCATAACAACAATAAAATCAACGGGAATCTTTGACTTGCATAAGCTTTCCAAGCGGCCATTTTGCAATTGGGCCCAGTCTAGTTACTCTCGTACCAGTACGATTTCTTTAATAAAGTGCCAGCTATTTAAAAAAAAAATTATAAAAAAACGGGAATATTTGTTTTGCATACCCTTTCCAATCGGTCATTTTGCAACTGGTACAAGTCTAGTCACTCTCGGTCTAGTATATTTTCTACCATAAGTTTGCTAAGTAGTTTAGTGGTTTTTCACTGCAGTCTATTTATTCATTTAGTGTGTGTGTTTGATATACAGGTGCTATTTGGGACTGCGAACCTTTGTAGGTGCACGATTTACACAGATATACAGGTACATTTTTTAATCACGTAGATATTTACGTGTGCTCCATGCAAGCATACGTTTATTTGTGTGTATTTGCGCGATATTGGATTTAGTATTAACTTTTCACTTTTGAAAAATACAGTATTTGTCCAAAGAATGCCATCGCTTAGGTAAAATTTGAGAGTATTTTAGAGATTGGCCTAACTTAAATGGAATGCTGCAATTAATTTCTCGTCACTTTATGAAGCGCGCAGTGCTTCACAAGTCTATTCAGGCGTCAATTTGTTGCAGTCCTTATTTATTTCAAGGTCAAATTGTTTTGATTTTTTAATAAAAGTACTCGATCACTTATTTGCAAGTTGTACCACAAATACAAATTTACATATACCTCATAAGTGTTGCTTCTCTTGGGAACATTCACACAAGAATTTCCTCGCTAACGTCTGAAGGACACCTGCACCAAATTCTGTTATGGGGAAGCCCTATTAAATAGCATTTTTTCGAGCAGTTAACTGCCGGTAATAGTTGCTATAATCATCCATCCATGCTTATAACCTATACGAGTAGTATACATCCATGTTTTATTGCTCTATTTAGTAGAGCTTTCGTCTTCGTTCCACAGCAGTAAGGTTAAGTCGTTTTGTTATTTCACATATTTGGAAATCACTTAGCAGCATTCTGCTTGCTCTTACAAGATAGTATGTTAAGGATACCTTTTTGTATTAGACCAAGCAACTATCCAAGTGTCTACTGGAATACTTCCATCATAGTCAACTTATGTACTCTCCTAACACCGAAATCGATGGAATGTCCATCGCCTGAAACACTGCCTTACTGGCTGGAATTTGGTTACTTGAAAGGAATTTGCTACTAATGTCCGCTATGGGGTACCATGTATCATTCCTAGTTTGTAGCTTGACGACGCCTTAAAAGTTGTGTCCATAGAATTTGCGTGAAAATTTACCACAATTTGGCTTAGAGGCTCGAATCTTTTATTAAATTTAAGTTCTATGTCGCTGACTCTGAAGCGCGAACCGAACATTGATCCCAGGTGCATCTTTCTCCATCCATATTTGTGCAAAGGAGAATCGGATGAGGTGTTAAACTTTGAACCTAAGCCCAATGATGCTCTTAACCGTTGGTTCGAAGTTGGAGAAAAGGATTAATAAAGTAGTATTCTGCAATTAATACCCCCATTTAGCTTAAAGTAGATTAAATCAGTGTAGTTCTGGATCAGCCGAGGTGGATGCTTATAAGAAAAAAGTCTATTGGTTGATAACCGGTGCAATATCTCTAAAAGGATTGCAGCTTTTCGATAATTGCAAAGGTGATCGAGAATCACGGCTCCAGGTTCGCTAAATGATGCGCTTGACAGTGTCGTCGTCTGCCATATAGGATCTGTCATTCAGAAATTTGAAATCATAAGGATGAGTTTAGTATATGTGGATTATGAAAGATGACTGCATGAGGGTTGTGTTAACCGATTTATGCCGGTGATGAAGTTCATCAGATTTTTGGTATGCAGGCGTAGAAAGGAAGAGTAAGCAGAGCCAAGACGCCCAAATCTTAGCCCCGCTAGAGGGCTATGAAGAAGGTGCTAAAATGATTCCACCTCTGCAAAAAGAACTCTACAGCTGCTGCAAAAAGAAGTCGATATAATTCTAAGTCTCACAGCATGCGTTTTTCGCGGATACTGTCCAGTGAGAACACTCACAAACTTCGAGAGTTGAAATTTTGTCAATCGCAGAAGATCTCTTTAAAGCCTCCCATTCACACTGAATCCTCTCCATGCAAGGATTTCGCGATCTTACAAGTTTATGTAATTACCCAGCGTTTGTTGAGTTGATGCGAAGCCCATCTTTCTAGGAATAGACCGCAGGTCTCAGGAGGATGCAAATACTTTACCTTCGTGGGGAAATCACCTCACAGGTCCCTTGTCTGGACAGCTAATTCGCCTCACAGTTCCCCGTAATGTCGCTGTGACCAAAAACCCGGATAAGTCTTATGTCAGAGTATTCGGATGCAATCGAAAGGGAAGCCAGGAATTTCTTCACCAGTGTCAAATGCATCATCATTGAGCAGAGGGCCCTAATTGCCGCATGGCTATCAGAGTAGATATTTACTTTCTTGACAGTAAATATGCAGGTCAGTAGCCAATCTGCTGCTTCTTTGTTTCCTGCTACCTCTGCTTGGAATTCACTGCAGTAGTTCGGTAACCTGAATTTGAATCTGATGGGGAGTCTTCCGCAGAATATTCCGCCGCCAACCATTTCTTTTAACTTCGAGTCAATCGTGAATAAGTTTACCAGAGCCTGTCCCCAAGTGTCGGCCGCCCGTCCATTCCGCCCTTGACGGAATGTAAGTGGAGAATGTTCCGCCTGGACTAAGCCGATCCGTTGACATGGGAACGAACTCGGATTTTCTAAGGATACTTGAGTGTGCATAAGTGAGGTCGAGCCTTTAACCGTAATCTCTCATTTTGATGGGCGTGAACAGGTTCATTAGGCCTTGTCTCCAAGTGTATCCCTCCATTCACTCCGCCCTTGATGGAATGTAAGTGAAGCATGTTCCGCCTGGACTAAGCAGATCTGTTGACACGGAGATGAGCTCAAAGTTTCTATGGATACTTGAGTATGCATAAGTGGGTCGGGTCTTTAGCCCGAACCCATCAGTCTGATTACGGTACGTGCAGCGGAAATTTTGCCTGCGTTGTCTACAGGTACCACATTCAACATTGTGTTAAGCGCTAGAGTAGGAGTCGTTCGAAGCGCCGCACTGATTCCGATGAGTACAGTTCTTGGAACTCCCTCCAACTTCTTCACCGTTGTCATCCTCTCTAGTGAGTTCCACCAGACTATGACTCCATATAACAAAATTGGCTTTATAATGGTATTATAGAGCCAAAGCACAACTCCTGGTGAGAGCACCCATCTTTTGGCATCAGTGCCCTTGCATCACCTTAAGGCGATTATGGCCTTCCTTGTTCTCTCCGTTATAATACTCTTAATCAGGTGGTTGACAGGTCACTTCAATAAAAGGTAACAAAATCCAAAAGGCATGTAAGATTTCAAAGTTCTTCTGTCTACGGTTGGTTTGGTGGCAGTTGAGGGATTTCCAAGACCGCAAATCTTATTGGAGATCTAACCAGTATTAGCGATCTGTGCAAGTTCCTTGAAAACATGCTGCACATTTTCATGCCTAATCCTTTTCACTTTTATGCTTTCCTCTAAGGTCTGTGATATATTGTTATTTACCTGCTTCTCTATCTGGGCCCCCAACATCATCTATTCTGAATCACACCCGAAAGAAAATGAAGTGTGCTCATTCGTAGCGAAGCCTTGGACCATTTATTTGCCTTACGTATAAAATTTAAATAGAAAAGGGTAGCAAAAGCTTAGCAGCTGCCAAATATATTCACTCAATGCAAATATGTATTCTTTTCCATATGTACCGACATATATGTATATACTTTTCGCACACATACGAACATAGGCCAACTTGTAAGAGTGTGTTTGATTTTTCGGTGGTAAAACAAACAAAGAAATACTTGCAGAAACATTTTTTTTTATGGCTGTCTGAGCCTGTGTGCGCCTCCATAAATTTCAGACTGTAAATATGTGCATACATGCATACATTTTACTTATGTACATGCAAAAAATGTACGCACACACAAACACACCTACCTAGTATGAGAAGTGTGCCGTGAATGGCTTGTCAGTGAATGGCCGCATTGCTGTAACGTAGTGATAAAAATTTATTGCTCCAAAAATGTTGATGCATGCTCGCATTTTCCCATATTTATTGGGTAATTTCTATTTAAGTGGGACATTATTTTGCACTGGGCAAAGACTGAGGGTGGAGTGGCTATTGAAAAATGCTCAAATCAAGGCAACTGGCGCAATACGAAAAATTCAAGTGGCGCGCGTTTGCCACAGATGTGTTATGATGTATGGGTGTTTATGAATACATAAATATATATATTTTTTTTTTCACGCTAATTAAAATCATTTTGCTATACGTGCAAGTTAGCGCAATGGTGTATTTTTTGAAATCACGTTATCTCGTTTTTTCTTGCTTTTTTAGTAAAAACGAATTTTATATTTCAAATTTTCGTTCTTCCAGCGCTAAATATATCTATATATAAGTATGTGCCAATGCCAATCGAATACCCCAAACTCACACCAATTCAACATTAAGTTTTTCCATTAATAATCAGTGTGTCCTCTGTCTGCTGCCTGCCACGCAATTCAATTCACGAATTGTATTGTATTGAACTCTTGCGCAATACTCTCATTAATCTTGGCTTGGTGCTCCTCCAATCACTCCACCATTTTTGTGTGTGCAAATTAAGCGGAATAAATTGACAAATCAAGTACACAAAAATAAATTTGTTAAAGTCATTTACAATTATGTTTTATTGATAGTACCTCTCCCACTAATGCGATGTTGCTCATACGCCATGGCTGTTGCTAGGCACTGATTTCGACTGTCAATCGTCATTGTACAAAGTATAGGATAGGTATGTGTGTGAGTGCATGAAATAAATGATCGAAACTTCGCAAGCAGACACGAAGAGTGCCAAAATCGGTTTTTCTATTGATAGTTGGAGGGAGGCTTTTTTTTGTATTTTTTTACGTGGAGGAAGCATCGAGGGAGGCTGTGTTGCTTGATTGGTTACATCCATGCAAGTGAGCTTTTTCACTATAAGTGACAGTGAATTATAGTATAATGGAGAAATTACTGAGATACTGCTGAAAATGTTGAAGATATTTTTCTTCCTATTTAATTTCAGATTGAGTGTTGAGTTTGAAAAATTTTATTAAATCAAATAGATTTATTGATCGGATGTATTAATAAAATAGTATACTTTTTTTTTTTAAATTTTTGTTTATTTTGGCTACTAAGCGGAACTTTTATCTTTTTGTGAAACATTTGAATTACAAAAAGTCATGGAAAATAGGAACATTGAAATATTTTTCTGACAAGGTATTGGCGCATTACTAATTACTTACAGACGACTAATTGTGAAACTCCACAACTCTTACGGATGGATTTTCATATGCCAGTTCAACATGCTGAGCAAAATATGATTATAGCTCTGCATTTTGCATTTTTTTATCTCAAGCGAAGTGGAATGGGCAAAGGTAATAATATACGAGGACGCGGAAATGTCCTTTCTGAAGAGAATAATGGTCCTTAGATGCTACAATGGGGATCACCAGAGTAGGCAATAAATAATTTCCATTAAATACCGTCACTACCTTTAAGTCAGTTCCAGAAATTATTAGAAAATATTTGGCTTGAAATTTAAAAATCTATCAAAAGTAAAAATTCCATCAGCCTTAGTAGTCCAGGCTGCAGGGTACCTGCACATAGCTGTTAGATGGGCAACGGACTGCGGCCTGTCGGCGAATCCTCTCAAAGCGAAGCTCGTTCTATTTATGATGAAAGATAAAATACCCAGAGCTCAACTTTCCTCATTAGGGGGCGCTTCGCCGATGCTTTCTGACAAGATGAAGTTCCTTAGTATTATCCTTCATAGTAAGCTTACATGGAAGCCTAATATTGAGGGAAGAGTGAGGAAGGCAACAATCGTCTTGTACGAGTGCAAGGGCGCTGATAGCAAAAGATGGGTACTCTCACCAAGAGTTGTGCTTTGACTGTGTAACACCACTATAAAGCCAATTTTGTTATATGGAGTATAACTCTGGTGGAGCTCACTAGAAAGGACGACATTGGTGAAGAAGCTGTAGAGAGTTCAAGGGACTGCACTCATTGAAATCAGTGGGGCACTTTGACCAACTCCTATTCTAGCGCTCAATGCAATGTTCAATGTGGTACCGCACACACCGCAAGCTAAATTTCCTCAGCACGTACCGTCATCACACAGAGAGGTTCGGGCTAAAGACTTCACCTCAGTCAAGTATCCTTAGAAGCTTTGGGTTCATGCCCCTATCCACGGATCAAGATACACCCTCGCGTAGTCCAAGCGGAACATTCTCCACTTACATTCCATCAAGGGCAGAGTTTACGGGAGGCTACACTTGGAGACAGGGCCCTGTGAACATGGTCACGGATAGCTCGAAGTAGGCAGAAAAGGTAGGCTGAGGAGTATTCCGCGAGGGGCTCTCCATCAGATTCAAATTCAGGTTACCGAACCACTGCAGTGAATTCCAAGCTGAGGTAGCCGCAATAAAGGGGGCAGCTGATGGGCTACTCACCTGCATGTTTTCTGTCAACTAAGTAAATATCTACTCTGACAGCCAAGCGGCAATTAGGGCGCTCGGCACAATGATTATGCATTTGAAACTAGTGGTTTCCCTTTCTATTGCATCCAAATACTTTAGCATAATACTCATGTGGGTTTCTGGTCACAGCGACATTGGGAGAAACTGTGAGGCAGATGAGCTGGTCAGATAAGGTACATGTGAGGTGATTTCCCCGCAAAGGTAGAGTATTGGCGTCCTCCTGACTACCTGCGTTCGACTCCTAGAAAGATAGGCTTCGCATCAACTCAGCGAGCGCTGGGTAAGTGCACAAACTTGTAAGGTCGCGAAATCCTTCTGGCCACATGTAGATTGGGGGCGCACGGGCGAGCTTTTGAGGTTGACAAAATCTCAGCTCTCGAACCTCGAGTTTTTTCTCAACGAACAAAATAAGAAACTTTGCTGAAGGAACCATACCTCTAAGACGAATTTTGATGTCCCCCAATTTGGGTTAAAGGCCAAAAGTGGTGATATTTTGAAATGAGTGTATGGGGAACCCCCAGGGGAGTTCCAGGGGGTGTGTCACTGGCATGGGTGGATCGGCCGTCCAAAGTTAGTGGGGGTCGGTCATACATTTGGACTCGATTGGAGCACTCTAAATGGGTCAAAGTGGGATTTTTCGTTCGACCCAAATTGGGGGACATCAGAATTCGATTTAGAGGTATGGTTCCTTCGGCAAAGTTTCTTATTTGGATCCATAGAATGCGATTTTCACAGAGCAATGAGCGATTTTAAAATCGACCCGCCCTAGAGTACATACATGCTATGAGACTTGGAATTACCTCGACTCCTTTTTTCGTCGGATGTATGAGGGATGACATGGAATCATTTCAGCACCTTCTTTTTAGCTGGCCTGCTCGGACGGGTCTAAGATCTAAGCATCTTGACTCTTACTTCCTTGCTACGCCTGCTTCTATAGCTGGCGTTGACATTAAAAATCTCGCGAACTTCATCGGCAGCATAAAGTGGTTGACGCAAACGCAACTATAGTCATCGTTCGTAATGCATACACTCTAAGCCCATCCTCCTAACCATTCCACGAACACCTTTCCCCCGCGCTCTTCTTTGATCTTATCTCTTTTCTCCTTCACCTTACCTCTTTCACAAAGGGCGAGTCCGTTTATCTTCATCCAGTGTGGCCATTCCCAGGGTAACCATTCCAACCTATTCTTAGATAGTACTTAATCCTTTTTTTCTTATGGAATTGATCTAAGTGACATTCTTTATATTTTAAATCACTTTTCTCAAATTCACTTGTGGTACCGCATCACCTTCAGCACATAACTGTCGAGTTGCAGAAGTCTGCCTAGAAGAGTAGGCCTACAAGCATAAGCCATTTCTGCTTTTGTATTCAAATCAAAGCTTATCTGTTCAAGGTCAATGCACTCAAACACACTCGTATAAGCATTTTAAGTAAACTGTTACAAGTTGATTTCTCTGGAGGCAATTTTTTCATATAAAAAGCTTAAATAAATGCTCATCTGCATGTCAGCAAACACCAGAAATTACGAATTCAAGTGGATTTATATTATCCTACTTTATTTTATTTTCTTCAATCTGCCATCGAATATATTCAGTTCACCTGCACTACTCCCACATATGTTTGTATATATATATGTAAATATAAATGTTTGTACATAAATCGTTGCTCTACACTCAGAATCACAATCTTAATTTCATTAATTCAATTCCCATGGCGCTCACCACATCCACACGCTGACTCCAACACGTTGCTAGCAACACTAAATCTAGACACTCCATATCAGTTAGCTCAGTATCAAATAACTACTCACACACACAGGCAAACACGCCTGCTGACAGCTTAGATTTCTAGGTGTGCTTTGTTGTGTTGGAATGTCAAGCGAAATGAAAAATCATCAGCAGGGTATTGCGGCTGGCGGTGACAAAAATGTGGATGATGACACATACATAAATACATAAACCACGCAAATAAAAACACTCCCCACAAACACCGGAGACACCGGATAACATATGAAGCTTGCGATGTCAAATGCAGGTTTAGCTATGTGGCATTGCGCGCTGCTGCGGTGTGTGGTAGAGTGAAGGGCAACCGCGTGCAGTTGAGGGGAGTTGCGGTGTATTGTGATCGAGGAAAAATTATTTCTTAGCCCACGAAATTGAAGGCAAGCAAATCAGCAAACCGAAAAATAAAATGTTAGCGGAGCAAATCGCAAAACACAAGCCATTTTCACACAAAGGTGTATACACGCAAATATTATACGTACACACATACTTACAGAAGGATTATTTTGAAATTATTTGGCAGGTGAACATGAATTGGTACACCCAGTGAACTGAAGTTATTTGAAATCGCAAATTGGTGGCGGGTAGGTTAGTTTATGATGGTAGTCGGTCTGCACGACCAACTCACTTAGTTCTTGCAGATCCATGGTGATACCACTGTGTGATATGGGAGAAGAGAATGTTGGGAAAAAAATGGGGACTCCAACCAAAACTATCCAACTGGTCCTACATAGCCATTGTAAGGCCAATACTAACATATGCGGCACTAGTTTGGTGGCCTGCAACAGAAAGGAAATACAACAAAACTAAGCTGAACAAGATACAAAGAACAGCGTGTATCTTGACTACAGGAGTGCTTGGCACCAGCCCTACTAAAGCGCTCAATGGACTAACTCATCTGCTACCATTAGATTTGCACATTAAAACAATCGCTACTTGCAGCGCGGTGAGACTCAAAGACATAGGAAGCTGTCAACAAAGTCGTACGGTCACAGGAAGATCCTCCTACAGGGACCCTCGCTGCTCAAAAACAGATCAGACTACACAGTCCCCGACCTCATTTTCAAGAAACGCTTTACGGTACGTTTTCCACTGAGAACCGAGTGGAGCAAAGGAGAGGTGATTGGAAGACACGATATCGAACTTTATACCGATGGTTCTAAGATGAACTGTGGTGGGGGAGCTGGCTTCTATTCGGAGCCACTCAACCTATCTCAATCAATTCGTCTTCCTGATTATGCCACCGTGTTCCTGGCAGAACTTTTAGCGACAGAGAAGCATGCAAATCCCTAGAACTCTACAAGGAAGTTGGTGCAAGAGCAGCTATCTTCTCAGACAGTCAAGCAGCTATTAAGGCCTTAGACTCCAACTACATTTCATCCAAACTGGTCCTACAGTGTAGAGCGGAGCGGAAACTGCTCAGCCATTGGCTTGAAATTACTGTGATATGGGTTCCCGGTCATAGAAACATACGGGGCAATGAAATAGCGGATGAGTTAGCAAGAAAAGGTTCGACACTAGAGTTAGCAGAGGCGGTGGCAGTCTCCACCCTACTGAACACAGTAAAAACATCCATTGCTTCACACTATCATGCTTTAGCCGAAAGAAGATGGAAGCAAATAACTACATGTATTACAACAAAAAACACATGGCCGTCAAACAAAATCCAAAGGACGAATGACCTGTCTTCTCGGCCAAACATTTCACGCATCACTGCAACCCTTACAGGACATTGGAAAGTAGGGGATCATGCAGCTAGACTCAATCTACCCTTCAATCCTATCTGTAGAAGCTGTCAAGCGGAAGGGGCGAAGGAAAGTCTCTTCCACTATTTATGTGACTACCCAGGGCACGACTCCGAACCTTCGGTAAGCCTTTCCTACAGAAAATTAAGGAGATCTCAGACATCGAGATAAAGGATTTGCTGCTATACTTGGACCTCCCTAAATGGATGTGACTTGGAAACAAACAAAAAAAATCAAAAAAAAAGATCATCACACGACATAGTGGTAGTAAAACGATGCTGGTCACTAATTAGGAGCATTTCAGTGGAAATGTTCAACCACCTCAACAACAACAACGTGTGATATGGGACTCTCATTTATTTTTCTTCCTAAAACCACTTTTTAGTTCTTATGAGGCGCAGAAGTGGCCCCAATCATCAGAATTGAAAAAGTATTTATCTCGATAACTTGCACTGATTTTAGCTAAAGCTGGACAAGTGCAAAGGAAGTGTTGAACTCTTTCTTTCTCTTCCTCATCTCTACAACTTCCACAATATTCATGGGAGAAAACGTTTAGCCTCAAGCCACGATCTTCGAGGTATCCTTTCTTCAAAGGCAGTTTGTTTGTATTTTTCTTATTTCTTTGCGGTCATAGTATCCCAGCTCTTACGCATGTACGGGAAATGTTACTCCATTGCTCTTGAATTCCGCTTTGTTGCGCAATACTCTCTGAGAGCAGGAGTGAGAGTCGAGTAGCGAATCTTCTGGCTGTCTGTTGCGATTGCAGCTTTTCGATGTTGAACATTCTTTGCGTATGTAGGTGTACATTTTTTTTTGGACAGAGGCGTGTGCGCAGTTTGACTGCAACAAAGTAATGATCCGAGTCGATGTTGCATCCTCAGATCGTACGTAGACCTAATACACTAGAAGCATGTCTTCCATCTATTACAACATGATCGATTTGGTTTCGCGTTTTCCGATCAGGAGGCAGCCAGGTAGCTTGGTGAATCTTCTTAAGCTGGAGTCTGGTGCTGCAGACTACCATATTTCGGGCCCCGGCGAAGTCAAACAGCCTCTGTCCGTTACCGGATGTTTCGTTGTGCAGGCTGAATTTTCCGACTGTGTGACCGAAAATTACCCCCACCACCCTGGCGTTTAAGTCGCCCAGTACGATTTTTATGTCGTGGTAGAGACAGCGCTCATAGAAACGTTCGAGGTGCTCACAGAAGGAGTCTTTGGTCGCATCGTTTTTCTCTTCCGTCGGGATGTAAGCGCAAATGAACGAGATGTTAAAAAATCACCTTTTTATGCGGAGGGTTGCGAGACGCTCGTCCACCGGAGTAGACGATAGTACTTGGCGACGAAATCTCTCTCCCACAATAATTCCAATACCGAATTTGCGCTACTTTACATGACAGCTGTAGTAAACATTGCAAGGTCTTGTGTTTTTCTTGTCTTGTCCCGTCCATCGCATCTCTTGAATGTCAGCGATGTCAGCCTTTATGGTACTCTCACGAGGACATCAACCAGAGACACCTTCCCCATTAAGCGATCGTGCATTCCAGTTGCATGCCCTCAAATTGTAGTCCTTAGTTCGTTTGCAGGGGTCGTCATCAGTATAGGAGGTTCTCATCCGAGTCTTTGTTACTGTTTTCAGCGGGGAGAAGGATTTTTAAGTGGCGAGTCCCAAACCCAGCACACAACCAGCTATCCTGGGATGCTTCACCTTCTCATGTTGGCTCACCCCCGAACGGGTGTTCGGAAGCTACCCAGAGGATACGTGGGCAAATTCCGGAAGTTGTGAGCTACTGGAACCATATGTAGAATAATCGTCCTGGCCACTCCCAAGTGAATGGTGATCGGTAACTTTTCCCACTTGCGGGGACTTCCACACACAGAGCCAAATAAAACAAAGCGATATTTATAGTGTCAAATTCAAAACCGCGCCATTTTGTAATATTTTTTTTATTTTTATTTTTTTCTAGTACGGGACATAGCTACAGTCATACTGATTAATATTATATTTTTTTTTTTGCTTTTGTGTTTCTGATAAATAGCAGAGCCAAATGGACAACACCGTTCAGGTCCAGTTTTTCGAGAGGGTTAACTTAAGCGGCACTTTTAAAATTATTAATAAATAAATTTTTTTTTAATATTTTTTTTTTCAAAATCTTTTTTCCAAAATTTAAAAAAAAAATATTTTCTTTCAATTTTTTTTTCACTTTTTATGTAAAAGAAGTTAAGCGAAAAGCCTAAAAAATTTAAATATCGTTTTTCATTTTTTTTTGTCAAACAAATTTCTAAAAATTCCCTACATTTTCGAGCTCTAAACCACCGTCACCCGTTAATAGCCGCCTGGCTATCCGAGAATATATTTATTGTAGTGTTTGTTAAGACATTCGTATTTAGATATGTGTCCACTTTCTTATAACTAGAACTTCCGCCTGATAGACGCTGCAGTTTTCTGGCAGTCGAATGGATAGTTTTCATTCCTTCGAAAATACTCCATAGCCAACCTCATTGTCTTCCGTTGAACCATCAGCACAGAAATTGTATTCCCCATGGCCATGGTGCTTGCCACTCTTTTCTTGACGGTATGCTGGTCTTCAAGAGTCTGTCTAGAGTCTTGGAATAAAAGGGTCTAGAAATAGAATAGTCTATTTCTTGATTGTGACTATTCAGAGTATGCAAAATAGAGACGTGACCAAATCACCGGTCATTCCAAAGCGCCACACTTTTAAGTCTTAGCGCCGAGGGGGCGGCTACGTGTTTCACTACACCACTTAGTGCAGGCAAGTTGACTAGCAATCCCAGCGCTTTGTTTAGGGTAGTCCTTGAAGCGTCAGATATGCAGAGAAAAGCTGCTCTTTAGATCTTATTCATGATTTTAGTGTAACTCGCCTTTTGAACAGATGGTGACCATACAAGTAGTTCACATATTAGGACTGACTTAACTAGAGAAGTATAGAGCCTATGTGTAACACGAGGTGTTAATCTCCATTTAAGACATACTGCTTTTTTCCAAGTATAAGTATAAGGCAAAGTTGACCTTATTTACTCTTTTCTCAATAATAGGTTAACGCGTGAGTTTGCTATCTAATGTTAGTCCTGAATACCTGGCATTCTTCTACATTTTGCCTAAAAGTCATTGTCGAAGAATTTGTAGGTTTTGTTAATCTTCTAGGAATTAATTTGAGTTGGTTTTAAGGGGCTAGGGGTTGTCCAAACTTGCAAAAAATTCGACTCTTTTTTGCATTTCCTTAAAGTATGTTATCTTGAAAATATTGTGTGGAAATTTGAATTGAATCCGACGCACACTTTTCGAGTTATTTAACAATTAACAAAAAGCGCTCGGGCGCTTCGGAGCGTTCTAGAGCAAGTAGCTAGCAGCAGCTGCAAGCAACCGACTTCTCGATAGCAAAACTTTAAATTCGTTTTTCTCAAAACTATTGTTTTTGTACTGGTGATCACTGTAACTTAAAAACCGCTTGATAGATTTCAATCAAATTTATACTGCTTTCGAAAAACATAAAAAACTCGTTACAGATTTTTTTTTGTTCAAACTTTTTGCCGGTTTTTTCTTCGAAAATTTGAAAAATATTTCCTGAGGCCGCTATATTTTGTTAATCTTGAAAAAACAAAAGCTTCGATCAGGGACAAGATTATCTATTAAAAAACTAATTTCTCTTATCCGATTGATTTCAGATGAATCTCCAAGGTCTTGTAATGATCACCGCAGGGGACTTCTAGAAAAACCGGCTCCACACAAACAGCCATAACTTTAACAATTATTAATTTTTTGTCCTTTTTTGAAATTTTGTTAAAGTCAAGTCAAAACATGATGCATTAATGCTATGATTTTATTTTTGTGAAATAAAGCAACTGACTAGCAAAAAGAAATAATTGAAAATCATCATTTTTTTGGGCCTCTGACTAAAACTAACCCCTTAAGCGATCTTAGAGTTCCTACACCATTTTGAGCATCTAAAGCAAAAGGGTACTTCGTGCTCACAAAATTTACTGCCATGCCACTTGCACAGTTTTGGACTATGCCCCCAAGGGTTGACAGTCCATCAGTTTCGCTCAGTTAGAATTGCAAGACTTTTACTTAGAATAGTCATGCAAAGATGCCTTCTCCAAACTGGATAAAGAGGCGAAGCGACTGGGTCTGGTGGTAAACGAGGACAAAACGAAGTACCTCCTGTCTTCGAACAAACAGTCGGCGTACTCGCGTATCGGCACCCACGTCACTGTTGACAGTTATGATTTCGAGGTTGTAAAGGACTTCGTATACTTAGGAACCAGCATTAACACCGATAACAATATCAGCCTTGAAATCCAACGCAGAATCTCTCTAGCTAGCAAGTGGACTAAGTAGGCAACTGAGCAGTAAAGTCCTCTCTCGACGAACAAAACTAACACTCTACAAGGCTCTCGATATGCCCGTCCTAACGTATGGCGCAGAAGCTTGGACGATGACAACATCCGATGAAGCGACGCTTGGAGTGTTTGAGAGAAAGATTCTGCTAAAGATTTTTGGACCTTTGCACGTTCGCAACGAGGAGTATCGCAGGCAATGGAACGGGAAGCTGTATGAGTTTTACGACGACTTAGACATAGCGCAGCGAATAAAGATCCAGCGGCTACGTTGGCTAGGTCATGTCGTCCGAATGGATACAAACTCTCCGGCTCTGAAAGTATTCGATGCGGTACCAGCTGGTGGTAGCAGGGGAAGAGGAGAACCTCCTCTGCGTTGGAAAGATCAGGTGCCGGTTAGCTCGAGAAAGAAACGACTGGCGCGCTTTGCTAAACTCGGCCAAAGTCGCGTAAGCGGCTATCGCACATTTTCCACACTTTTCCATGTGAAAAGCTCGGCGATTAGGTAGAACAAAATTTTTTCACCAGCTCTGTCACATTGGTTGTCATGTAAAATAAAACTATTTTAACTCACACGAACAGCTATCAGGCTTGAAATAAATTTAGAAAAGGATTTCACTGAAAATTTTTCAAAATTAGTTTTATGAAAAAATAAATAAATAAAATAAATAAAAAAAATCATATATTTTGAAAACTTCTCATATAACAGTGCTAACTATGGTATTAAAAAAACCACAAACTATTTTCAACTCTCATTGCTTTCTTACTGTTTGTTGCCTCATTTACACCTGCAACATTTTCAAATTTATAACAAAATGATGAATTTTCAACACAACCGATAACTTTTCTTAACTGGGTATCCACATACACTTGTACTTACACAGGTACAACTCGATTGTGTTGGCTTTATGGTGACAAACATGCACGTGCATGCGCTCATTGAGATTTATATCACACGAAATGTGCGAAAGATTTGTTATGCTTGCGGGATGTAATTTACGCGCGCAAAGCGAAGAATTTCCATTTTTTATAAACAATACGCGGGAAATGTTGAAGTAAAAGATAAAAGTGAGAATTTATTGTTGCCACAGAAATTTCACTATTTTTGCATTCGAAAGTTTCCAGCGACACCAAGCAGCCATTCCAGTTTTAATAAACCTTTAACTTCAAACGCAGATTATTTACAAAAACATTTTTTTTATTCATCTGCTGGCTATAGTTTCATTCACTTTCAGCGCTCAAAAGTCACTGTATACAGTGTAGCTCTCTTCGTTTTTTTTCTTGTACCAGTCGTACGCGTGCAACTTAATTTGCTGCAATGCCATCGGACGCCACTTGCGGCCTGTCAATCACACACGCACACCAAGCTTGTGTGTATGTGTGCAGGCATGCATGTGTGCACTCCTAACAACCTCTAGAGCTCTAGAGCTCAGTATAATCGTTTCGATTAAATTATGCAACGCGATTTAGTCGCTCCTATAAGTATGCTACGAACTTAATTCTGCGTATTTCAATCTCCCAATGCTTGCAGCCATTTGTTGAGAGAATAGTTTTTTCTCTGCATGTCGCTCGCTTAACAAATGCCATGCCATGTAGAAATCAACGATGAGAAATTAAATTAAAAATTTCAAGACATTCAGCATTTTCAAAAAATCGATTTTTTTTCACAGATTATTTCCTTTATAGTTTTAGGCGTATTTCTGTGCAAGTCGATTGTAAAAATTCTCCATAGCTACTAAGGTATGGTAGAAAATGTAACTGCCCGACGAGAGTTCGATGCGCACAGGTAGCTGTCCTTCGTCTGAGACAGAAAGTTTGACCTCGTTTTTCTTGAAACTACTTTTTCCTGCACGGTTTGGATGATAACTCATGCAGTTTTTAATATTTTTTGATGTGGTTTTTTTTTGTAAATGTTCAAAAGTGTTTTCTCTATAGTCTGTCGAGCCGGATTTTTGACATTTTTATTAAAAAATTTTATAAACAGAATAAAATTGTGACTTCTATGACGTAAAATGCCTACTTTTTTTAAAATGTCGTAAATTGCAAAATTTTTCGAAACTCGAAAATCGAACTCGACTGATAAGCTACGACTTTATTTTACAGGAATTTTTACTTTTAACAGATCCATCAACATTTGAAGGGGAAATGATGCAGACCGGGTAGTAATTTTTTTTCCTTGTACTTTGGGTCACCTGATTTTTTATACTAATTTTTGTAAAAAAAAATTAAATAAAATGTTTGTAAAAAAAAAATTAAATAAAATTTTTGTAAAAAAAAATTAAAATACATTTTTTTATATAATTCAAGTACTAATAAATAATGCATAAAATTTTTAAAATTTTTTTATTTTTATTTCTATTGCTATCCCTTCTAATGGCCTTCTGGTGGCCGTATGTAATCCCTTAAAGATAAAACATTGTCTGAAAAGTCGCCGGCGAACAAGAAAAAAAAATTTTTTTTTCTTCAAAATTAGTTTAATTTTTGCGTAAAATTTCTGCGCAAATGGTTTAAAACTATCTTATGGTGGAACTTTAGTTCCCGGGCGATACTACGACTAGTACTACGAAACCACAATTTCACGCAATGAGCTGTTAGAGTATCGGCACCTTAAACACCATTCACAATTTCAGCGGCGGGCTAACATTTTCGCCTTTATCAAAGAAAAACTGCAAAATGCACCCAATTTTCTCTTTGTTCCCTTCTATAATTAACAGCCTATAACTTATAACTGAATGGAAGACACAAAAACTAGCAAAAGAACTTTTTAATGTGAAATGTCCCCCTAAAAACGACCAAAAACTTTAAATTGCTTAATCGATACTTTACGAGATATCGATCACCACAGCCAACTACCGAGAAAATAATGGATTTATTTTTTCCCAAACAATATTTATATATTTACATGCATCCATCCATAGTAGAGGATCAATTTTGCTTTATTCTCTCTCTCTCTAAGGTCACCCGATGACTTGGTCATTCTACTTAGAATAATGAAATTTTCCCAGCTGGCCTTTTGTGTACGCACACACTCACACAATATGTCGCCTGTCTATTTGCAAGCGGCATTTCATGCCATTGACTGCTTACTCGCTGCTCACGGCTGACTCGAAATGCAAAAATCCACTGATGTGTTGCAAAATATGTTGGCCAGAAATGAGATCGGATTTTTTGCATTTTAATCAGCAGCAACGTGATAAAATTTAATTTCAACAAGCTGAAGTTTGTACAAAAAAAAAACCAAAAACAAAAATAAACACAAAAACGTTATTAAGGCATACGTGCCATGGCGGACGTGAATGCGAGAAAAAAAATTAAATGAAAAATTTACATCAGAGTAATTCAAGAAGTTAATTAAATGAGTTTATCGTGTGCTGCATGCGTATTTGTTTAGCGGTACCCACAAGGGGTGTTGTTTCATATTGTCTTATGCCTGCTGCTTGTGCAAGTGTAGTAGGTCGTGCAAGGGTGTGTAGTTATATTGTGCATACCCTGGTTTTATTTACAATTAAAGTTCAAGCGTTTCAATGCCATTTGAGACATTTTTGATATGACATCAATCGTCTCAGTTCCAATTAAAGCCTCTGGCAAATCAATTCACCTGCCTTCTGTCGCAATTCAATTTAGTAACATAATTTATGTTATGTGGCAAGATTTTGCCACAAATTTAAACCAACTACGCTTGTGCTCGCAAAAATAGGTCACTGTATTTTTAAATAATATTCGCATTACTTTTCATGCTACATTTTTTTCTTTAATTTTTTTATAGAAACATGGCTTACTGCACGTCCGTAATCGCATGAGCCACAGTTCCAAATTTTGTAGAAAATTCACAAAAATTTTAAAAATTTTCAATATTTGAATCTGCATTTTTATAAAACTTCCTGGTATGCAGATTTGTAGCCAACAAATTTTTTTATAATAAAATGTAAATTTAAAGTCGTGTAAATTTTTGATGTAAAAAAGATGCTCGGAAGTATATATATTCTGCTGCGACCGCGGTAATAGCGTAGACATGCCAAATTTAGCGAAGACCTCAACCATCTGTGTGATCCTTCTGCCAGAAAAATGTGAAAAATAGATGGTGCTCCAAGCAGCAAGAAGCGTTGTTCCTAAGCAACGACAGGTGGGCATTCTCACTACTTAGGACAGGCTAATCACCTACCCTGTCAGAAATCAAAAACAGATTAACGAAACCCTATGCACCCGAGAGGAGTGAACAAAAAAAAAATCAATTAGAATTTAATCACATATATCGACCTATGCTGTAGTAAAAATATAGAAAAGTCGCATATGTCCATTGAAAATTTCTTTAAAAGAATGGCCGTGGTAATAGAAAAAATAATGGTAGTAGAGAAACAAAAAAAATAGGGCCACTTTTAAGATTTTCTTATGTCCATTTATCTATTTGAACTCATTAATCTACAAAACTATTGGTTGGATTTTCATAAAGCTTTTACTGGTGATCAGGCAGTAACTTTGTATATAACAGGAGGTATATTTTAATAAAAAAATTTGAGAAAATTTACTTTAACAAATTTTTTAGAATAAAGCTTTAATTTTTAAAAGTTCGTTTTATAATAGAGTGAGGGTTTACACTCAAAAAGGGGCTTACAGGGGAAAGGCTTACACGCAATACTTCTGTACGGCAGCGAAATATGGGAAGCTGCGCTAAACTGCAAAACCAAGCGCAAAGAATTGGACGCTGCACAATGAACAACGGCACTCAGAGTTGCTTCAGCCAACCGTAATGTCTCAAGCGCAGCAATTTTGTGCTCAGCGGAGAAATACCTATCGACCTCACGGCCCGAGAATGAGTGGATGCGTGGGACTTGAGGAAAACCACGCCACCACTAATGCCGCGGCTGTTTTCGCATTTTCACGGATGACTCCAAGACCAAGCACGGCTCCAGCTCTGAGGTCTAGGGAGAATCCAGTGGGACAAAACTACACTTTTCTCTTGGAATGCATGCATTTGTGTTGCAAGCGGAGGTGTAAGCTGTTCACAGCAAAGCGACGCTAATGGCCTTAGACAGCCCTGCGACCACTTCAACGAGTAGTTGAGTCCTGAAAATCCAGGCTGAACTATGTTCGTAGACATAATAGCCTGATTATAACGGGGGTCCCGGGCCACGTAGGTAGTGAGAGTAACGAGACCTCCGACTCCTTAGCTAGGATGAGCTCTCATGTTCTTGGATTGGTTCTTCGGCCCGGAGCCCGTTCTGCTACTCCCATCTGCAGCCATCAAAGCCACAGTTAGCAAATGGCGAGCTTGGCATACTGAGTAGTCCATCTGCAACTGATATTACCTGTCATGTCCGACCGACTGTAGCATTTCCTCCTGTCACTAAGGAGAGGGGACTATAGGAGGCTGGTTGGACTGATGAAGGTAGACATCTCAGACAGTGCACTCTACCCCACATGTGGAGAGGAGGATGAGACGGCGAACCACTTTGTGTGCATCTGCCTAGCCTTCGTTTGAATCAGGTTTGAGGTCTTTGGCACTGATGTGTTAAGAAGCGACCTCCTTGGCTCCTTGGCGCCACAAGATCTACTCAGATTTCTTCGGAGGTCAGGTAGGTTTAAAGAGAACTAATAGGAAATCCGAGTGCAGTACAATGGATTTAATTGTGTCTGTGTAGCTGTACTTGCTAGTTGTCCCGACAAAAAAAATGCCGCAAAACGGAGATGCTAAGCCATGGCAAAAGGAGCTTCGGAGAAATGAGCTATTTTATGACTCATTTCCTCTCGCAACGCGGATACTTCCGGAAATACCGTTCTTTAATTGCGACAGATGGCTCGTAGAAGGAAATGCGCTAAGGGAGCAGCGACAATGGTGCTAAAAATCGAGGTAACTGGAACGCGATTAAAAGATACGTTCAAAGGGTAATACGTACGCTTCGACGCAGTACAAGCCTCACAGACAGAGACATAAGAAGACGAGCCAATAGCATGAAGTTGGCTACAAATATGGTGGACCCAGACATTGGTGAATAGAATTGGTTACTTTTCCCACCTACTTGGACCCATTTCGAAGACGGTTGAAGAAAACAAAGTTGATTACAATACACTTCATGGTAATATATGAAATCGTATTTATTTATGGATTCGGTGGAAGGAAAGCAAAAAATGTATAAGAGATGTTTGAGTGCTGTCGGCATACTGGATTCTTGCCTACAGTACAATAGAAAAGAGTTTTTCGACGAAGCTTTTCGCCTCCTTGTAGACAAAGACGAATTGAGAAAAAAAGGCTGGGTTATTCATACGATTTTGCGTGCAAGAACCAATGTGTTCGATAAAGTCGTCAAAAACTTTCTTCTGGCATCACTTTTCTGAGCCCTTTAACTTGCAAATACGAAAGCGTGCCAATGATATGACATCCAACACATGGCAAAAGAAAGCAAAGGCCCATGGACTCTTGGGCCGTTTTGGTGTGAAATGTGTGATCATTTCACCCATGCGATCAACGACAGCCTGGTGTGCATTATAATAAATAACGGACGGTGGTTTTTTGCTTCGTCTTTAGAATATTTGGTATGATGAACGGTTTAAGTAAATTAACCACTCTTTTCTTGTTTGGTGCCTAGCTGCTGATTGTGAAACAGTTTTCAAAAAAACCAAGCAATGACGAATGCACTGGGTGGGAATTATTGTTTTTCATTTCTGGTGGAATGCAGAGGTGCTCAACTAAAGGTGCCTTTTTTTCATCCTATTCGGGGATACCTTTTTGAAGTGAAACTTCAAAGGCGTCGATGGACGAGCGACAATGGAGGGTAAAATTTCAAGACCATGCACCGTTTTGGGCATTTACGTTCTGCGAGAGAGAAACAAGATATAACGTAGAGGAAAAGAAGAGAGAGAGCTATACCTTATATATATCTTAGATACACTTTAGGCTATTTTTCCGGAGTTTTTCTTTGTGGCTGCTAATTTCTAGTGAGAAATAACACTGCCTACTTTTTGGCGCTTGTTTGTTGGAGCAAACTTGTAGGAAATATATTTTCGGTACCTACTTTTTGGCGTTATATTTCCTTGGTGCCTACTGTTTGAGGCGTTTTATGGTCCCAATTTTTTTTGGCGTTTTTTTGTGCCTACTGTTTGGTGCTTATTTCCGTTTCCTGGGTAGTGCGTGTGCGTAATACAAAGTGCTATCCATTCCGGCGTATTGCCTTGCAGTAATTTTTGCCGTTGCTGCGGTCCTGGAATCGCTGCGTTTGTGCGAGTGGTAAACGCTCGTAGTAGTGCGCGTTGTTGCCACAGTTTGTGTCCGGCGTTTACCTACACCGGTCGACCCTTCTCCGTTTTTTTGTAAATTTTGTCTATTTGTATTCTCTGCAAATGTGGTGAATTTATTTAGATATATATTCTTTCTCTCTCTTTCTCCCCTCTCCCTCTCTCTCTCTCTCTCTCTCTCTCTCTCTCTCTCATTCTCTCTCGGGTCTTTCCTTCTTTCTTTGTCTGCCTTGAAAGTTTCACTTATGCTATGTGTACTACCCTACACGCACTTTTTTCCTTCTTTACCATTTGCCTGCTATATTTTCATTCACTTTCACCGCTTGAAAGTCACTGTATACAGTGTAGCCCTAGTTTTTTTTTCATAAATCGATAGCAAATTAAATTTAAGGAAGCTCAAGCTTTTTTTTTATTTATTTATTAATTCGTTCTCAACATAATCGCCTCTATTCCTAAGATAAATTTTCATTATTTTCCAATATCGCTGTTTTTTGAATTGAATTAAATTTTTCTTAGAAGATGCAAAAAAGCGGGAAGAGAGAATTATTTGAATAAAAGTCTATTATTTTCATTTTTTTTTTATCTCAATAAGCAGCCTGTAGCTTGGCCGACCTTTAAGAACGCACATATCAGAAAATTTTCAATCTAACAAAACCAAAATGTTGAACATTTTATTCACTTTTAAGAGTTTCATTTACTTTTTCTTTCTTTAAACATAAACAAAAAAATAATTTCATACTTTAGCCATACACAGCCATGCATTTAGATCAGCATCCCGAAATTGAAGTTCAAAATTAATACTTTCTTTTGAACTCATCTCTCGCTGTGAGTAATCATTTCATGCACAATCTTATACCCCCCAAAAAGGGTTTGCATATCTTTTTTTGCAAATAGTTATGCAACTTTGGTTACGGCTGATTATGCCAGTGCATATATTTTAATCGATTCACATGAGAACTTTATGAACCTTTTAGACCGGGCTTTTCATTTCTATTGCTGCGAAATTCGTTACACTCCAAATTGGTGACCTACTTCCAATGACATACCGGCTCAACGTTCATTGAATTTTACGAGTATTGCTTTGATATTCTTCCTGCAGAAAGCGATTTGTAAACACTTACCCCAATTCAATACGTAACGCAGTGGATGAATGGTCGTATCACCTCACACGAGTATTCCTTGCAGAGAAACGCGCTAGTATCGAACTGGTGCATTTTTGGTGAGTGTGTGTTTAAACCTATGACTAGTTCGAGTTACTTCTCTTCTCCATGTAAGCAGCTGGTGGATTTTACAAGGCGATGCCTTAGGATGTTTATCGGAAGCTGCGTCACTTTTTAAACAGAGAGGCTGGCAGAGAGAGAGAGAGAGAGAGAGAGAAAGAGACAGAAAGGGAGAAAGAGAGAGAGAGAGAAAGGGAGAAAGAGAGAGAAGAAGAAAGAGAGAGAGAGAGTGAAAGTTGAGCAGTTGAGAGCGAGAACACTCTACAATAGTTTTGTATCTGTAGTGTACCCAATGACCGAGAGTTTAACGAAAAGATCTTTTGTGTCCATACTTTTCAATAATTTTTTAATGGTGTAAAGCCTGAATTACTGATACTGCTGTCGGTAGGGTGGAGCAAGAGTCTCCGTTGGGGACCACAAGCCTCTAAAAAATGTTGAAAATTGCCGAAGTTAAATTCCGAAACTGGTTAGGGGGCGTCCATAAATTACGTGAGATGTTTAAGGGGGGAGGGGGTCGAGTCAAATCTCATCTAATCTTACGTTGGAGAGAGGGGGGTCTCGGCAAATATCACGCAATTTTTTTTCTGATTGAAACAAAAAAATTGTACATGCTTAAAATTTAATCTCAAGCGTAATCGTAGTATGATTAAGATCGTTCACTAATTCGTTCGAAAGAAAATAATTTCATTCATACTTCGACGTTATACATTACTACTGTCAAACCGCCATATTTGTTTTATACCAAATAGCTCAATTTTATCTGAATTTGCGGTACAGTGTAGCCCGTCGGTTGTTTTCGCGCCACTATGAGCCGAACGCCCTATCACTCAGGTTGACGTTTGACAATTCCGGACTTTAAAGAACATGACGGAAAGTCATTTGCTCCATTTCGAATACGCCTACCGATTCAACCGCTGAATGCCTTCATCAGCACGCCTATTGATCTCTATTGCCCAAGTATACGTGATGATTTAGAGAAAATATGCTGCAGTACATGCGGTATTTACTTCGCATCTATCACAAGAGCTGCAGAGCACAGGAGCAGCTCACATTGCACCAGCTAAGCTAACGCGTATGTTCCGCAAAGTGCGACCCTCACGGATTGTCACAAGACGAGCTAATGAGTTACTGTGCGCAAGCGTCAACGGCTTAGAGTGGCTAGATTAGAACGAAGTTGAAGGAGCACATGATTTTACTGAAAATCATATGGACATGTTGGTCCCAATAGTCTCTCTTGAAACCGCGCATAATTCTCCATGGACTGAATTAGAGTAGATATTCTTTTTTTAATCGCAGTGGTTACGAGTTAAGTCTTCTATTGTTAAATTTTTATTACACTTATAACTCTCAGCAATATTGATTACTAGTCTTAACTAGTCGTAAATAAAAGCACGAAGCAATTTTTTTTTTCTTTTTACAATAACAATCCAACGCGTTTACATAAGAAACCCACATTTTGAAAAATCTCACGTGAGATTGGGGGATGGGGGAGGGGGTTGAATAAAATCTCACGACATCTCACCAGGGGGGAGGGAGGTTCAGAAAATTGAAAATAACAACTCACGTAATTTATGGACGCCCCCTTAGATGGAGCAGCCTATTTTTAAGTAAATAAAAAATTCCAAGAGAATTTCTTTAATGTTTAAGGGCTGGTCGATACTCAAACTTTAAAATTCGATGGAAATCAGGTTGCAGTTGTTGTTTTTTTTTTTTTTGAAGAACATTTTGTTCTTATCATTTTATGTTTGAATTACTAAAGAATTTATAAGTCTTCTATCCACTTTTTTAATTCAGCTTTAAATTTCAAGTAATTTCAACCTTGATTTGATGAGTTATGAGAAACTTATAACTCTTACAATTTTCGCCAATTGATGTTCTACCAAGTTATCATTTATTTCCATTCACTACGATACTGACGTGGCTTCGAAGTATTTTTTTACCTTAGAGTATTCACTGTAAGCAATTTGTGATACTTTTTGCAACTTTTTAGATTCACATGCAAAATTTATAACAGTTTTCTTCTTCCCTAGAAGTCCTGGATCGACCACTGCTTCCGCAACTAAATATATTCCTCAAGATTTCTCGATCCGGTACTAGCGCCAACAGTCACCAGTTTTTCACGTTAATCTCTTCGAGATAGTAGATAACTGCTCATCTACCTATCTACTCTTTAGTCTTCCTTTAGATCGCTTCCCAAACGGTTGTTTCTTGAAGACTCTTTTTGGTCCTCTTTGTTCTGGCATTCTTTCTACGTGTTCAAGCCAGCGTCTTCGTTGGGCTTTTATGTATTTTACTATGTCTTGCCCTTGAATGAGGGGCTCAAGTTCACAGTTGTAACTAATACGATATATGTCATCTTCCTGCCAATTGGACCATACATTTTTCTAAGTAATTTTGTGCCATCTTCCACACATTTTTCTAAGTATTTTTTGGTCCAAAACTTGTTCTGAGCTAACTAAACATATGAATTCTGTTATGTTTGTCCTGTAATGCCTGTAGTTCGTTTACCACAAATTTTGCGTTCAGGGTCCACCACGAGGAGTTTATAGTACCATTTTTTGTTTTTTAATTTTTTCCAATTTTAATTAAAACTTTTATTGTTATATGAATCTTGTTTTTTTTTTAGTAATATTTTTTTAATACATTTTTTTTAATTTTTAAATTTTCATAATTATTTTTTATAGACATTTTATTTTTAATAAATTTTTTGTTTTTTATTTTTTAATTTTCATATATTTTTTTTAAACACACTTTTTTAATTTTAAATACTTTTGTAAAAGCTTTTTCTGATAAAAATTTTTTTTCTAATTATACTTTCTTACAGTTTTTTAGTTTTTATATTTTTTTTATTTTTATAAACTTTTGTTTAAATTTTTATATACATATATTTTTTTTAATTACAAGTTTTTTTTTATAATTTTTTTTTTAATTTTTTATATATGGTTAATGTTTATAAATTTTTAAAATTGTTATACAATATATTAATTAAATTTTTTTTCTACTTAAATTTTTTTATATTGTATTTTTTTTAATTTTTATATATATATTTTCTTTTTTTATAATACTTATAATTCTTTTTTAAATTTAAGCTACTTTAATTAAAAAAAAGTTCCTTATTTACACAAATGTTTTATCTCTAGTTATCTTAAAAATTTTTTTTTTTGTTTTTGTTTTTAGTAATATTTTTGATTTTTTATACATTTTTTTTAATTTTTAAGTTTTTAATTTTTTTTCTATAGAAATTTTTTTTATAATAAATTTTTCATTTTTATTTTTATATTTTTAACATATATATATTTTTTTAATTTTCAAAAATTTTTATTAATTTTAAATATCTTAGTAAAGTCTTTTTTTTAATAACAATTCTTTTTTCTAATTAAATTTTTTTATAGTTTTCATTTTTTATATTTTTTTTTATTTTTACAAACTTTTGTTTGAATTTTTTGAAATTTTATAAGCTTGTTTGTAATAAAAAGTTTTCTAATAAACTTTTTCTTTTAATATTTTTTTTTTTCATTTTTGTTATTATGTTTATAAATTTTTGTTTAAATTTTTAAAATTTTTTTAAAGGTTTTTATAATTAAATTTTTTTCTAATTCAGTTTTTTAATACTTTTTTTAATTTTTATACATATCTCCTCTCGTTTTTTGTGATTTTTATAATTTTTTTTAATTTTTTGTTGCATTAATTGAAATTAAATTCCATTATTTTTATAAAATAAATGCTTTTTCTCTAGTTATTTTGAAAATTGCTTCCTTTTTTGTTTTTAAAATTGAGATATGTAATCACCGAATCCAAAGACGCGGCTATACGAAATATAATTCGAATGTTTATTTTTGGAAGTCGTCCGGCATTTTGAACATTTAAAAACTAACAACTTTGGCCGAGTTTAACAAAGCGCGCCAGTCGTTTCTTTCTTGTGCTAACTGACGCCAATTGGACACACCAAGTGAAGCCAAGTCCTTCTTCACCTGATCTTTCCAACGCAGATGAGGCCTTCCTCTTCCTCTGCTACCACCAGCTGGTACAGGAAAAAATACTTTCAGAGCCAGGGCGTTTGTTTCCATTCGGACGACATGATCCAGCCAGCGTAGTCGCTGGATCTTTATTCGCTGCTCTATGTCAGATTCATATTCGGCGGCCTTTATTTCACCATTTTTTTTTTTAACTTTTTTGAAATGAACTGACAACTATAGTAGGTCGTAAAAAAACGACCTCTATTGTGGAAATTCATCATGTGTTTTATTACTAAATAGGTATTTGGGGTACGCGACTTGATATTCTTTCACAAAATGGAGAGACTTACAGCTTAATGCCGCCTCCGAACAGCAGATGACTTTTTGTTAGAGGGGATTTTTCTTGGCAGAAATACACTCAGAGGTTTGCTATTATCTGCCGAGGGGCAACCGCTATTAGAATACGATAAGTATAGATATCTGATTAGGCACACTTTCAGAAAACATTCTTAAATTTTTTGTTGATCAGTGTAATAGTCACTTAATACTTTCAGAATAGTAGGAGTTCAACTTTTTTTATGTTGGCAGCTACGGAGCCCAAACAAAATAAAAATAAATAATTGGCGCGTGCACTTTTGTTAGATGTTTGGTCCAGCTATTCCTCTTGTTTTTGCTGTGTCTAAATGTTTTCCACAAATGGAGGGAACTACAGTTTTAAGCCAACTCAAAACGGCAGATATTTTTTATGAGGAGCTTTTTCATAGCAAAAATACACTCCGAGGTTTGCCATTGCCTGCCGAGGAACGACCGCAATAAGAAACAACTTTTTCTTCATTTTGGTGTTTCACGAAGATTCCAAAATACGTGCTCCAAATTACGAATGGTGATCACGCACTAACTCATTTGGCTACGGCAGGCTAATTTTCAATACTAAGCGATGAATACGACGCGAGATAAGAATCTAATGACAAACCTGAGATCCTAAGAAAAGATGTAGAAATGCGCAAACTGAAACACGTTTAACAACGCAATCAAGCGCGGTAGAAAAAAGTTATTTTAAACAGTTATCAAAAGCAGTAACGCTGACAATAATTTCGTAAAGTTTGAATGAAATCGGTGTTATGAAATGTTGAGCTTAACCCAACTCTCAAATTTTCCACAAAATAAGATATTTTGCGAGAAAAATAGAAAGTAAAATTTTTGTATTGAAAGTGGTTTAATGCTCTCCCACACTCTGCATGCAAAAGTCACTGCACGGATCACGGGTCACAAAGTAGTTCTTCTTTGGCGATATCTCACCATTTCTGTACCAGTAACATTTTTCACTCCCTCAGGTTTTGTAGGGGTGTACACCTCTGTGCATATGTGTGTATACGTGTGTATGTTAGTGCTGGCGACTCAGTGCACCAACACTTCGGGCAAATCACTTGAAGCGTTGTTGTTATTGTGATTTAAAAACTTTACAAAACCAATAGTGAGAGCGTCGTTTGGCATGACAACAAAAAAAGCAGTTGCCTTATTTTATAAAAAAAATTTCCTTTTTTTGCCAGCTTTGTTACTTTTGTACTCACACACCGTCAAATACCAGCGCGAAAATTTCAATACATATGCGTTCACAGTATTTGTACCATATGCGTGTGTGTGTGTGTGTGTGTGTAACCAAGCACTGAAGGGTATCTTTGGTCGTAACGCAATGCGATTCATATGCGACTATGGCTTTTATGCATTTTCATGCAAACCCAAAGAACTATTCCACATATGAAACAGGCGCTACACGGCAGTCTTTTAGAGAATGTGACTTATTCGTTCAACTTTTTTGTTTTCGTTTATATGCAATCGAGTTCATTGAAAAGTGAAAGCCGACGAATTGAAAGAAAATCCATGACACACATAATACAGTCTCGCTGAAGAGTGCCAGAGAAATCAAAAGAAGCTAAAAGCTGTGGCGCTGATAGCAGGACAAAGTGCGCAAAAAGAAAAATGTGGCTAAAGAATTACGCGCGTAAATGCGAGAAGAAAAAAAAAACAAAAACCAAAAAAAAAATGTTATTCATATTTTATGTACTTTGCACACTGTGAAGGTGTTAAGCTGGCATACCTACACACACACACACACACACACGCGCGCGTTCTTATACAACGGCAGCATAAAGTGCACCATAAATTTCAGCGTAAAAATACTTTAGTTTGCCACACTTAACTGGAAAACTTTTAGCCGCGCAAAATCAGATTTTTTTCCCCATTTTCTTCGTTGTTTTTGCCTTTGCTGCAACGGTCTTGTATGCAGCTGCTTGAGTGGTGGTGAAGTGGATGGAACTTGCCGTGGTGAAAGTGCTTCGACAGCTTGAGCAACTTGTCGGATTTTATGCTGATGTTGTCAAAATGTGTTTTTCCTTGCAGTTTTATCGTTGCAACTTTCGACGCAGCAAATAACATTTTATTACACAATGAGGAGCGTAAGTAGTTCACAAATAAATTCAAAAAAAAAAAAACATTCAGCGCCAATTGGCGCTAACTTGGTCAGCGAAGTATAAGAACATTTCAAAGACCAAATAACTCCAGCGAATTGCAGTCAGACTTTTGTGGAAACAATTCTGATAAAACTCCTTCCTGTGAAGTTTAAAATAAAAAGGTGTGGAATGAGTTTTTCGATAGAAAAAGTACAGACTATCAGCTGTTATCTATTAGAAACTTACACAGTGACCACTTTTTTTATATATTTACTTTACAAAAAGGAATAAACCTTCCGATTGCACTGTGCGACAATTAATAATATGACACATTAAATGAGTCCCGGTTTTGTTAATATTTTCTGAAAGTATACCTAATCAGATATTCAATGCATAAAAAATAAAAGTATTTTTCTAAAAGCGGTTGCCCTCTTCAGGCAGTGTATTTTTGTCATGAAAAACTCCCCATGAAAAACCTTTTACCGTTCGGAATCGGATTAAAGCTGTAAGTCCCTCCATGAGATGCACTCCGGAATGACAGTTACACATCAACCCATTCGGCTACGATGGCCGCCGTTGGTTATTTAACCTCCTTCTCGCTGCCTTTATAAACTCCTTTTGCAATTCCAGGATTTCCTTAAATTGTGTTTGCAGTTAACTTTGATTCACTCGTTGGTAGTTTTTAGTCATAAAACCAATTTTAGCATTTTTTCCGTTGAAACGTTGAAAGGTTTAAATTCTTACATTTTAGTACACCGCGCACCGTCATACTTAACTTGCGGACAATTCAATTGAAAATGCCCTTATATGTATAACCCCTGTTTTATTTTTAACCAAACAAAATTTCCTTGCTTCTACGAAGTTCATTTAATAAGAGTAAAGGAAAAAGGGTAAAGAGAAAAAAGCCCTGGAGTTTTTCTTCCTGGTATGAGGTCGCCGTAGAAGAATGGGTTGGTGCGTCACTATCATTCGGAAGTGCAATGATTCAAATCTCCCAGCATCAAACACCAAATGACAGAAATAATGAATTTCTACCTTGAAAAATCTCCTCATAAAAAACCATTTTCATTCGAAGTCGGTATAAAAGTGTAGGTCTTTCCATATGTGGAAAACCATCAAGACGCGTACCTCAAATTCGAGAAGAAGTTCGATCAAACACCAAATATCTCTCTTCTTCTTAATTGGCGCGATAACCGCTTACGCGATTTTGGCCGAGATTAACAAAGCGCGCCAGTCATTTCTTTCTCGTGCTAACCGGCGCCAATTGGACACACCAAGTGAAGTCAAGTCCTTCTCCACCTGATCTATGTATATGTATATGTATATATACCACCTGATGAAGCGTCTCTTAGAGTGCTTGAGAGAAAGATTCTGCAGAAGATTTTTGAACCTTTGCACGTTCGCTACGGCGAATATCGCACGCGATGGAACGATGAGCTGTATAAGCTTTACGAGACATAGAGATAGCGGAGCGAATAAAGATCCAGCGGCTCCATTGGCTTTGTCATGGATACGAACGAGCCGGCCCTGCAAGTATTCGATGTGTTACCAGCTGGTGGTAGCAGTGGTAGAGGAAAGCCTACTCGGCGTTGGAAAGATCAGTTGGAGAAGGACTTGACTTCACTTGGTGTTTCCAGCTGGCGGTGTTTCTTGTGTAAGCAGTTATCGCGCCAATTGAGAAGAAGAAGATATACAGCCTTGATCAAAAAGTTCCAGGAATACATTTGGAAAATTCAAAATACAAGTTTATTTCTCAAAAGTGATATTCTGGTCTTCAAAGTACCATCAACGGCAACCCACTTATGCTAGCGTACCTAATTTGGGTACCTGGTCACAGTGACATTGCTGGAAACTGCGAAGCCGACGAGCTGGCCAGATAAGGGACCTACGAGGTAGTTTGCCCGCGAAGGAGAGGATCGGGATCCCCTTGACAACCGCACTCTACTCCTGGAAGGATGGGCTTCGCACCAACTCAGCGAGCACTGGGCAAGTACACGAAGGTGTAAGGTCGCGAAGTCCTTTTGTCCACGTTTCGATTGGAGGCGTTCGTGGGGTATTCTGAGGACTACAAAATCTCATCTCTAAAATTTCGTTGGGATCCTCGCGGGGCACTGCCCGCGGGGTATACATGCCGTGAGCCTCGGAATTATTTGGAATCCTTTTTGCGTCAGCAGTATGGAGGATAAGGTGGAATCATCTCAGCACCTGCTCCTTAGCTGTCCAGCAGTAGCGGGACTAAGATTCAAGTATCTTGGTCCTCACTTGTTTTCTGCGCCTGCTGATATAGCAGGTCCTGATAATAAAAATCAAATGAATTTTATCAGCAGCAAAAAGAGGCTAATACAACCACAAACTAGTTACCGTTCATAGTCCACAGACACTCAACCCTCCCCACCTCTTTCCGTTTCGTCCTATCGTCCTTTTTTCCTTCACCTGTTTTCCCCCTCTTGCAATGGTATCACAAAGGATAAACCAAACTTCTTTCGTCCAAGTGGGCCCACTCTATGGGCAACCATTACTACATAACCTAACCTAACCTATGCTAGCGTTTGATCCAGTTCTCGAAAAATTTCTAGAACTCAATGTACTTTCGGTGTAGCCATCACAGCCGTCTTCGAGTTGTCTATTACTTTCTTTTGACTCTTAACATTTTTCTATATACTGATTTTTTTGACTCGATCAAACGAACAAAAAATGGCAGGTAGTCATATCAGATGAATTCGATAGCTGTTGAATGGTCGTTCTTGGTCAAAAATTTCAGTATAATGATGGTACTATGACGACAAAAACGGTGCAAAATGTATGAGTTGTTTTCTTATAATGCGTTAAATGAATTTGGATCAGATTCAGCTTTAAAAATGATGTCTTTGGTGATGTTAATGCGCCTCTTTTTTGCATGAAATTCAGGTTTTATGGCATGCAACACGGCGCAAGCCCGAATCATTAGGTGCAATGTTCTGAACGAATGCATGAGAAGTGTTCAAATCCTCTGCCAGCTCTCTTATGGTTAATTTGCGTTTACTGATCAACTTTTCTTCACTTTATTGATGTTTTCATCAGTTTTCGGTGTCGCCAAGCCATTCTTCGATAGGCTCACTATCTCTTCTGCAGCGTTCGTGTAAACGGCTGTCAGCTTCTTTCTTTAGAGCACCATTACGAAAACTGTTTCCTAATATTTCTGTGGTTTTCGCACCATTCAATTCATTTATAATCCAAAATTTGCTACGAACTCGTTATTGAAAATCCAAATTCATTTCTAAAACTCGATAAAAATCGAAAATACGTACCTCTGCACGTTTATTTATTCAAGACTGCGTAACTTTTATAAAAGTCAAGCAACGGCGGTACAATTTAAGTAAGAATATTTATCACAGATGTTACAGCCTAACCATTCAAAACAGAACTCAAATGAGACGACTTACAGCGCCATCTGGCGTCTGTTTCGGGAAACTTTTTGATCGAGGTGGTACATATTATATGAGGAAAGGCTATAGAGAAAAATCTCACGGGGAGTTTTTATTCAGAACCGTATTTTAAGTGTTTTGCTAAACCTGTTTACGTCATAGATATTAATTTGAGGGTTGGCTTCATCCCTAAGGTTGGAAAAGATGTGTACACCAGCCCAAAAAGCTTTAGTCCCATCCGCATGACTTCTTTCATGCTGAAAACTCTTGAACGACTGGTGGAATTGCGCATACGTCAGAAGTCTCTGTCTCCGTTTCAGCACGCCCATCAAAGTGCGAGTCGGCATTGTAAAACCTTGTTGTTAGGGTAGAGCTGGCCATCGACAGGAGGGACTATGCATGAGCATCTTTTTAGACATAGAATAGGCGTTCATAATGCCGCGTTTCATAGTATGTGCAGCTCTGCTAGTAGGCACGGCGTAGACCGGGTGCTAGTAAATTGGATTCGCTCGATGCAATCCCAAATAATTGTCACGGTGCGAGCAGAGAAACATTAGCTGGTGTTATCCCGGGTTAATAGAGGTTGCCCTCGAGGTGGTGTGCTGTTTCCATTGCTCTGGTGCATGTTGATCGACCCTCCGCTCACCGCCTTAAACGATTTGGGAGTCTACACAATATCATATGCGGACCACGCTGCCTGTTTGGTAACAGGCCATTCGCTTATGAACATCTGTAGGTAAGTGCAAAAAACTCTGGATATGATTGACACTTAGTGCTGTGCGAATGGGCTATCGGAAAACCCCACCAAGACTGTTAATGTCTTCTTCAACAAAAGGAGCAAGTTTGATGGACTCGTTCTTCCTAAGCTAAAAGGAGTCACAATCCAGCTATCCAAAGAAATCAAATATCTTGGAGTAATCCTCGATAGTAAACTCCTTTGATAGTCACACGTTGAAACAAAGGCATACAAAGTACTAACAACCTTCTGGCAGTGCAAGGGTGTTTTTGGGAAAACCTGTCGTCTTTCTACTAGCAAGGTCCTATGGATCTACACGGCTATGATCAGACCTATTATCACCTATGCATCAGTGGTCTGGATGAGTAGACTCTCTCTCGTGGGAGTCAGGAGAATCTTATCGACAACAACGCACTGTGGCCATCTGTTGCGTCGGAGCTTTTCCGACTACATCAGGCCCGGCAATAAATGCTCTGGTTGGTCTACCACTACTTTATGTCTTCATCCACGGAGAGGCCTTGAAGGCCATCTGCAGGCTGAAACATCATGGGAATTGGTACGACCCCCGTACGGCATTGGACAACAGAGAAGGCATGGACTTTGATCCAACGTTCCTCGCCACGCCCCTTGACTCCATGCCATCAAGAGCCGTGCTTGAAAAGAGGTATAGTGTAGTGTTGCCTGAGGCTCAGTCGTGTCAAACTCTGAAAATGAGCGCGGCAAACACTGTTTCTGCATTTTCAGGGATGGCTCCAGAACCGAGCTCGGCTCCGCCTCCGGGGTATACGTGGGCTCCAGCGGGACAAAAGTGCACTTTGCTAATGTAATGCATGCATCTGTGTTTCAACCGGAGGTGTATGCTGTTCAAGGAGCAATGAACTTTGTTGTGAAGAACAGATGGAGAGGCAGATCTGTATGTGTCCGCAGCGACAGCTCAGCTGCGTTCATGGCCTTCAATAGCACCCCAACCACTTCAGGAGTAGTTGAGCTCTGTAAATCCAGACTGAACTATGTCGATAGACATAATAGCCTGATGCTTATGGTACATGGATTCCCAGACACGTGGGTATCGCGGGTAACGAGTTCTCTGACTCTTTAGCCAGAACGGGCTCTGACGCCCACTTCTTTGGCCCGGAGCCCGTTCTGCCACTCCCTTCGCAGGCATCAACGCCACGGTTAGCAAACGGGTTGAAATTTGAAAAGGTCGAGCCAAGGAGCACCAGAAGATTTGGTGGTTCCTTAAACGCTAAACACTCAGGCTAAAAAGCCCATTGTTTTTAAAGCTCTGGATAGGGGGTTGATAGTCACGGAAAGAAGGAGAAAAGTATCAGAGAAAGAGATAGGGAAGTTAGTCCTGTGAGAATTTTCCAGATTCTTTGGCAAATCTGCAAATATCCTCCATCCTAATAAAGAGAAAAATAAAAAAAGCATAAATCTACATACCAAATGAGCTCAGTAGAATTTATGGCAGGCTTCGCATTGTTTTTTTTTTGTTTTTTTTTTTGTTTTCCTTTTTATACTGCGATTGCTTACAGAAACTTAACGACCACTTAGTAAATAAACTGACAAAGTTGTAACCGAATATTCGTTATTTTTTTTTACTTACCCACTTACAGCAACAACTGTCAGTCAATCGAATTTATTTCACTTTGCGCACCCACATCTTTTCATAACATCCACTTGCTTTCGAAATTATTAAGCGATGCGAATGAAATACTCACTGATAATTGTTACTGTTATTATGTTCTGTTATCTTCCGCAGAGCTTAAAGCGAACATAATCGGGCCCTCGGATTTGTATGTGAAAAGCGGTAGCGACATAAATCTGACGTGCCGCATTATGCAGGGACCGCACGAGTTGGGCAACATATTTTGGTACAAAGGTGGGTATAAGTGAGCCTATATATAATTGTATAGGTATTATACATATAGACACACACACATATATGCATACATTATATATGCATATATACATATGTATATGAAGTAGTAGAAATTCAAATACATGCAAGTACACGTTTTGGTTGGTATTTAATTTTGTTTAAATAAAAATACTTTGCGTTTTACAATTGTTTTTGTTGCTTCGTTGCTTCATTGCCTCTGCCGCCGCTTGCTCTCAGCCGCAAATTAATTAAAACTTGTTTCCGTTACTTTTCACTGCCGCTGCTGCTAAAGCTGTAATTGTTATGCCGCTTGCCACCAACTGACGCAGCTTCAACAATCGCTTTAATTGCGTTAAGCAGGCATAAGAATAATAAAAAAACAAAAAAAAACAAAAAATGGGGAAAAAAACACAGGCTCCGCAACAGCACCAACATTGGCAAGGCATCACTTTTTTCGCCTTAACACTTCGCATTTCAATCGCATTTCGCCCACAACTATGACAGCAGAAGCAGCACCAGAATCAACAGCATCGGCATCAGCATCAGCAACAGTCTGTCAGTCTCATCAACTGTTGAATAATTTAGCAGTAGCAACGAAAACAACAGCTAAGGGATGCGAGTGTTGGCATTGCGAGCGTAAATTACTTTACTCAATTATGTTGCAAATGCGCCAACACGTAATTGATGTGACAATTAAAGGCGCATAATTGCGGCAATGCACACACACATGCACATGCACAGCTATACACACATATATGAATACATTCACTTTGGGATCTTTGTTCTCATATCCACTTGCTTTGCTTGAAAGCATTGACCGCATTCGATTCCCTTTCCCTCTTAATTTTCACTTGTTATTTACTATACTCAACTGTTATTGTACCTAGTAATTGTTTTTGTTTTTCTATAATTTTTTTTTTGTTTTTTGATTTTTTTGTTTTTTTTTTTGTTTTTGTTTTTTTGCTTTTTTCGTTTTGTGCATTGCTGTTGTATATTGGATTCGCTCAAACTTTTTAATTAAATTTCAGGCAATGAAATCATTGACATGTCAGCGAATCTAAATGAGATCGACAGCGGGACGCGAATTAGCGTCGACAGCGATTGGACAGATGGATTGACATCAAGGTGAGTGTCTAAGGCCTTTTCAATTTATAACATATGCGCATAGGCTGCATGTGCTGAGCGAAACGAAAAAATTGTGCTGACTTTTTTTTCATTTTCGTTAAATTAGAGGTATTTTCCTCAGAAGACTGACTAAGTTGAAATAGCAGATCTCCCTGAGCCGTTTTTCGGATTTTTCGTACCATTGCACGCATGCCTTTTAGAGTCTCTTCATTTTTCACAATTTTGAGAATATCTGCATAGGAATAATCTCCTAATTTCTTAACAATTATGGCGTCGAGCCGTGCAGGCTTGCTTTTCGCACGTTTCTGTTTCACAACTTTTATCCATTCTCCTGCCTGATTGGTTGCAGGGCCTTTAACATATGCTGGCTCAGCATTGCTATTCTTAAGGACAGTGTTTCTCATGAACACTCTCTCTCTCTCTCTCTCTCTCTTCATAACCGTTTTCCTATTGGCTCAGTGATCGTATTTGTAGCTCGATCGCTCTCAGTTAGCGACCTAGCTCGTTTCGCCTTATCCTTCGCAACGGTCGGTGCTGATGTTTGTGTAGCTTTGGTCACCGTTGTTTTGGTGCCGTTCGTTGTTGTAAAGCGTTTTTCAGTAAGAGCGCTTTAACTTTTTTTTTTGAATAAAACACAAACGGTTTGTCTTTTTTAACTAATTTTTTTTTGTTATCGAGTTTGAACATATACATTTAAGTATGAAATTCGATTTCTTTTGCATGACCACCGCGTGCACGTTTTACGAAGTCCAATCGTTGAACCCAATTTTCGACCACTCTTTTGCATAAATCGGCCAAAATTCCAGCAATTTCGCGTTCAATATTGGCTCTGAGCCCATAAATCGTCGCCGGCTTGTTACTGTAGACCAATGACTTCACATAACCCCAAAGAAAATAGTCTAGAGGCGTCAAATCACACGAGCGCGGCGGCCATTCGACCGGTCCATTTCTGGAAATAATGCGCTCATCGAACTTACTCTTCAACAAATCAATTGTAGCGTGTGCTGTGTGGCTTGTGGCCCCGTCCTGTTAAAACCACATGTCGTCTGAGTCCATACCATTCAATTGCGGCCAAAAATAATCGTTTATCATGTCGCGGTATCGATTTCCATTCACAGTAACGTGGCGATCGTTCTCGTCAACGAAAAAATATGGGCCAATTACGCCGCCGGCATGTAAACCGCACCAAACAGTGATTTTTTCGGGATTTTTTGGGATACCTCATGAATCACGTGTGGATTGCTTTCTGCCCAGTAACGCATATTTTGCTCGTTGACAAAGCCATTGAGCCAAAAGTGAGCTTCATCACTGAAGATGATTTTTCGACTTTAAACTTTCTTAACAGAACACGCATTTTTATAATAAAATTCAATGATTTGCAAGCGTTGCTCAAGTGTGTAGCGTTCCATAATGAAATGTATACTAATGAAGTTTACAAATGACAAACGAAAAATAAAAAATATTGCGTCGTTCGCCCTCCCTATCGGAAAAAAGTTGAAGCGCACCTATTGAAAAACGCCTTATATTTGCTTTCAACTATCTTGGAGAGTTTACATATATCCATCATCTTTTTTAGCTCTCTGAGTTTTCTACCCATGGTTATGAGTGCTTCATTGTAGCCGAGAGAATAGATTTCTGGCGATTGGTTAGTACGAGTGGGTGTTGTGCTCAAAACTTCTCTACATGATGCCGGTGACTTCACCACTTCCACTTCGCTATAACACGCGGTTTCATCATTGGTGTCGATCTCATTGACAGTAGCCGATTGATCGTTGCCACGATTTGATTGGCCGCGAACCGGGGATCGTGGGGTGAGTGGAATTTTTCCAAAAGGGCACGCGGTAGCAAATGGGGATGAGTACAATTGGCGTTGTTCCTGTGCATTGTGAGTGACAGACCGTAAGCCAATTATCTTACTGTCTTACACAAACTCACCACATCGAGTGAGAGGTTCGTAATCTCACTAAATGTAAGAAACAAAGGAAGAAAACTGGCACTATTGTTGTTGTTGATACTCAACACTGATTCTCACTAACACGACCAGCTAAGCTGGAATGTGGACTTTGTTGGAAATTGCTGCTACTCCACTTCTCTCTCACTTTTTACTCTCTGTGCTAACTCTTACCGTTTCTTTGAAATTATTGCAATTTGCAAAGTAGCTCACTGGAGTGCGCTAAATGTCCCAAGAAAAAAGCAAGAAAGTTTAACACTCACGAGTGCCGAATACGCAAGCGTTTAGTCTGTGATCGACAGATGGTACGTTTCGGGGTGTGATATCGCACTGTTTATTGTTATTCACTGTGAAGATTTCGATTCTGGGTCACTTCCACTGCTTATAGCTCTTTCATGAGTGCCAGTTCAGAAGTTATTTTTAACCAGTTCGTCATCATCCATCTGTATAACAGAGCCAGATCAAAGCGTGAATTGTATTTGTATCTTCTCATTTACTTTTAATTATTCCATCTTTCTCAGTGCCAGTAAAAATTTAATGTAAAGTTTTAATATTTGTACAACCTTCCGAGCAAGTGACAGACAACGTATTTGCGTAGTAAAAATTCCACATAAATGTAACCACCTGCAGATATAAAGGAAAATTCATACATATGAGCTCTGCACATGCCGTCCTATCAAACTGAAATACCTCACTGAAATACCTCGCTGACATGCTGCTGCTTTATCCACTTTGAACTTTTCCTTTTTAACATTTCACTTTTATCTTTCGTAGATTGAAAATACGTCGTGCCATGCCCAGTGATACTGGTAATTACACGTGTGTGCCAACGATAGCGAAGACATCCTCGGTTTATGTGCACGTCATAATAGGTGAGTAGCTGTATTGGTTTATCATAATTTATTATAGGTATATACAGCTGTGAGCATAATAATAGCAGTGTGTACTATTGTTTTTGTTTTATTAAAGTACAGTTCATGCTATTTTAAATTGAAGTTTTGAACGTGGTACAAAATTTAAAAAAATTAAATAAATTTTCATAGAAAATGCAAGGCTCTAGAAAAATTTCAAGTATTCAGTTTTATAGTCCATGAAATTTTGATATTGTAAGTTTTTATATAGTAAATGGTGGCGACGGACGGTGGTTAAGTCCACAATCCGGGAACTATACAGGCTGCAAAGAAGTGTATGTTTATGCATTACGGGTGCCATGCACAAACAACCTCCGGCGATGCTCTAAATGCTAAGCTTGATTTGCTCCCCCCAGATCTGAAGATACAACAGAAAGCAATAAAAGCAATGTGTAGACTCCATTAATATGGGTTCTGGCACGAGGATGGAACTTCGGGACACAGAAAAATCTTTAAGTTGCTATCTGAGCAGTATCCACTGTTTTTGGCACCTAAAGACGACCTGATACCCACAGTTTTATTTGGAAAGAAATTTGATGTCAGATTTCTATTGCGTGAGCAATGGAGTAGTCCAGAATACATGCAGGGAGATTTGACGGATATTTTCTTTACCATTGGGTCCAAGAATGAAATAGGGTCTGGAGCCGGATGGTACTTAAACGATAGTAATAATCATCACTATGCTATGGGGGAAACGGCAACTGTTTTTTCCAAACAGAAGTTTTTGCCATCCTGAAAGTAGCCGAATGGATAATCGAGAGGAGATGGTGGGGGAAACAGATTGGAGTTTTCAGTGACAGTCAGGCTGCCCCGAAGGCCCTGGTGAACGTGAAGCCAACCCCGAAGATTGTTCAAGAAACGTTCCCACGACAGTCGGTTCTACGTAACCGGAACGATCCGGATTGATATCCGGCCAAGGACTGTCACTTCAGCAGCATTCCTCGTATATGCACGGGGAATGTTCATGCTTCTACAACAACAACAACATTCTGCAAGAATGTAAGAAGAAGCTTAATTCTGTCACAAGACAGAACAGGTTTGTACTTCGGTATATGGGTTCCGGGACACTTCGGTGTTCAAGGAAACGAAATCGCCGACGAATTGGCCAACCGTGGATCAGCGGTGCGCCCACAGGGGCCAGAGCCAATAATCGGAATCAGTTCTGCAGGAATCATGAATTCGATCAGGGATTATGTAGGCAATCTACATAAAGAGCGCTGGTCCGGTCTAGAACGCTGCAGAACTGCAAAGTGTTTTGTGACAAGTCCGAACAGAAAACTGTCAAACTTTCTACTAAAACTTAGAAGGAAAGACATTCGGTTGATGGTCGGCATCATTACGGGACGCAACCCATGGGGTCAGCATATGACCACCATTGGAATCATTGAGGACCCAGTGTGCCTGTCATGCTTGGAGGAGGCGGATAGCACTGAGCACTTTCTCTGTGAGTCTCCTGCCGTTGCTAGAGCACGGTTATGAGTTTTGGGTTCCAATGTCATGAAAATGAGTAATATTCGTTCTCTAAAACTGGAGGATATTTACAGATTTACCAAAGAAACTGGAAAATTCTCACAGGACTTACTATCTCTATCTCTGTCTCTATTCTTTCCTATCTCTTTCTCTGATACTTTTCTCCTTTCCTCCTTGACTATCTACCCTCTTTTCAGAGCTTTAAATACAATGGGCCTTTTAGCCTAAGTGTTTTAGGAGCCACCAAATCTACTGGTGCTCCTTGGCTCCACCTTTTCAAATTTTAAATTTCAATTTAAAATTCCGAGCTTGAAGCAGCTTAGAAGTAGCGTTGATTTTTGAAAATTATTTTCATATAAAAAAATGCCAGCATTACTTAGTCATACAGCCTGCACAAGGATCACACCCCGTTATCGGATTAAAGCCGACTGATCGCCATGCACTTGGGAGTGACCAAGACGATTTTTTGCATACGATCCATGCAACTCACAACATCCCAAGTATCCCCTGGATAGCTTCCAAGCATCATTCTGGGAGCGAGCTAATGTGAGAGGACGCAGCAACCCAGTATATCTGGTTGTGCGCAGAGTTTGGGATCCGCCACATAAAAACACCGCTTCCTGTGATGAAGAAAATACATAAAAAAAAAAGAAAAAAAAAAAAAGAAAAAAAAATCAACGCACGTTTGGAGCTACTTTAAACTGGCATAATATTATGCACAAATTGAATGAGTTTCAAAACTGTATGCCCTGAATTTTTCTGAAACTAACTGACAAGGCCTTATTTGGTTTCCGGGACACAGAGGTATTGAAGGAAACTGTAAGCTGATGAGCTAGCCAGAAAAGGTACTGCTCTTCAACTGCTGAGTGATAAAAGTACCATTGGAATACCTTTGGCCACGAATAAATTAATAATAAAAAAAAAATAAAAATAAAAAAACATCACCCAAGAGGCCAATAGGCCATGGGAAGATGAAGATACATGCGTAACAGCCAGGCTACTATGGCCGCAAATAAACAAGAAAAGGACAAAGGAACTGCTTAGCCTCTCAAGAGAAGATATCTCGAAGGTCGTGGCTTGTGTCACCGGCCACTGGCTATTTGGAAGGCATTCCTTGGGACTAGGAGTATTCTCCCATGAATATTGTAGAAGCTGTAGAGATAAGGAGGAGGAAGAAACAGTAGAGCACTTCCTTTGCAATTGTCCAGCCTTAGCTAAAATCAGAGCAGGTTGTCTAGGTAAACACACCAATCAATTCTTTTACAGAACTATCTGGCGCGGGGATTAGATCAACCTTGCGCTTCATAAGAGCCTCAAAATTGTTTCATGAAAGTAAATAAACAAGGCTCCCGTGTCGCACAGTGGTATCACTACGGACCTGTGAGGTCTAAGTGAGTTGGTCATACGCACCGACTACCACCATAACCTAACCTAACTGAAAGGCTAGGAATTTTGATGAAAGTTTGTAAATATGTTTTAAATAATATGCAACTTTCAGAAATAATTTTGTTCTATTATGAACTGCATATAAGAAAAAAAAGTAACAAAAAATGAAATAAAAAATTAAATTAAAAATAATTAAATAGTCAAACCTGTGCAATAAATCGCGCTGCTATTATTATCAACACAGGTGTAAGTATTCTACCTCCGTCTTAATTTGGTTGTCATTCTTTTTATGAATTTCCGTATCAATTTATTGCAGTTCAAAGTAATAATATAAAAAATATACAAGGGCGAGTCAATAAGTCCGTGACTTTTTGTATTTCTGACCTCTTTACTGAAAAAGAAAAACTGCTCCTGTCAATAGGCATCTACCAGTTCACTCCTGTCAAAATTTAAACGTGCTGCGTCAGTTAGTTTGTGTTTTACAGCTACTTTTATCAGACTACCCAGTAATTTGAGGAGAAAATGGAAAAAACTGAATTTCGTGTGCTTATTAAGCCGATTCACCCTTAGAAACCCACTGTGTCGACTGTTTTTTGGTTTCTGGTGTGTGGTGATGGATCCATGTTTCGTCCACGGTTACAAAACGGCGCAAAAACTCCTCCATATTACGATTAAACAACGCCAAACCTTCCTATGAAATTGTTACACGATTGCGTTTGTGGTCGACTGTGAATTACTGGGTAGTCTGATAAAGGAGCTGTAAAACACAAACCAACTGACGCAGCACGTTCAAATTTTGACAGGAGTCAACTGACAGATGCCTGTTGACAGGAGCAGTTTTTATTTTTCAGTAAATAGGTCAGAAATACAAAAGTCACGGACTTATTGACCCGGCCTCGTACTTTGAACCATTCTTATTGCTTCATCATCAAACACTGTCGCACCACATAATCAAAAGTCACGCAAAAGACTCAGTTGTGATATCTTAACATTGAGTTCAGCTTCTTTAAAAAAATGTATGGCAGGTCGCTATTACATTGACTGAAAAAATTAACACTTGTTGAACGATAATCTGCTTGAGGACTTGATAGCATTTCCATTGAAAATGCCGCCTAGGAAGTGGATAATGATGTCGTCAACCACACCAACGAAGCAACGAAAGAAAACCGTGTTTTCACAAAAAAGTTTATCAATGTACTCGGCAAGAGTTCGCAGTTCCCAAACCTCAAACCTCATACGACATTCAATAAGGCATTGATAGCAAAGTATTTGGTATCAAGCTATTTCTCGTACCCTCAAACCCCTAAATGAAGACAATAAGTGCTATCAAATTACATACAACTGAGTTAGGCAGGTGAAATGGTTGAAATGCCAGTCTGGCAATCCACGAGTACCACTAAGTATATCATTTTGAGATCTCCAACGGGCAGAACTAAGAGGTACAGGTGCGAATATTGTAGCAATAAATATAGGTATATTAATTTATTGAAGGAACTTTCTTATGATGTGACAAGAATTCAGCAGAGCCGCTTTTTGAAGGTCATAGATAAGGTGCTTCTCTAATTTTAGCTTCTTGCGGTTTTCCGTCAGATTTACGTGAACGAGTCCGTGGGCCGATATGATTAGTGGCAATATAAAGACCTTTCTGAGTTTCCACTGTCGCTTGATGTCAATCCCCAATGTCTATGACAAACGCAGTGTTGTAATTTTTATTTACCACAAATATGTCAGGCCTATTATGAGTTCTTGTGGTATTCGTAAGGATTGTTCTGTCATAATAGAGAAGCATGCCCTTATCTTCATGCACTGGTTCTGGAACATATCTGTAATAGGGTGTCTTCTCTCGGTGAAAATCGTACATTTGAGCAAGTCGTAGGTGTATAATTTTTGCAGCATCGTTGTGCCATTTAACGTAGAAGGAGTTTGTTAATAGAGTACACCCAGCTAGAACACGGTTTAGAGTTTCGCCGTGGTCGCCATATCTTAGACATACCTATGTCTGCCGGAACTTTGGGCTCTCTGATGACGTACTTTACATAATTTCGCGTGGGTACTACTCGCCATCTTGCATAGCAAATATAGCACTTTCTGTTTCCGCGAAAATTTCTTTATTGATTAGCCATAAGTGCGACAGTTTCGCGTCGACATGCGGGCTTTTCAATTCGTTGTTGTATACGCTATGTATGGGCATTCGTGACCATTGTTCAACTTTGTCCATTTTTCTTGTAGTGTTCCTGTTGTTAAACTCGTGCATCATTCTAAGAGGTGTAAATTTATCATCAGCTGCACTGACGGCATGGTGAAGTGCAGAGTTGCCGGAAATAATTTCTAAGTTTCAGGATCAGCTTATCGTGCAGTGCTCCAAAGTCAATCGCACCTCTACCTCCTTCTTTCCTAGGCAGTGCAAATCTCAATACAGAGCTTTTAGGAAGATGACATTTATGTTTAGTCATTATTGTCCGCATTATGTGTTCCAAGTTGTTCGGTTCAGTTGCTGACCATTTTACTATGCCAAAACTATACGAAATTACAGGTATTGCAAATGAGTTGATATCTCTGATCTGGTTATCGCCATTCAGGTTTGTCTTGCAAAGTACGTGGAGGCGTCTTTTGTACTCGGCTATAAGCTTTTTCCTCATTTGCATTGTTTAAACATTGTTATTTTGTAATACACCAAGGTACTTATAAACTTCGTCTCTTTCCATTTCCTTAATGTTCGCTGTGGTGTTGCCATCTTCACCCGGTTCATTATTTATGACTTTGCCCTTGGAAATTTTTATTTTTCGGCATTTATGGGCATTCGGATATCTTTACAGAAGCTAATTACGCACTCTATCAATTTTTCCAAGTGTTTTTCTTTGCTAGCATATAGCTTTAGGTCATCTATGTAAAAGAGATGGTTGTTTAATAACTTTTCGGCATCACCGTATTTTAATCCATATCCATACTCTGTTTTCTTAAGGGGACGCCTGCTTTAGAGGCTTCAAAAAATCGATTTTTGCGTGGATTTTTTTTGGAAGGAAAGAAATATTCGATTGAAACGAAACTTTCAGGTTTTATTGTTATATATTTCAGCAGTCTTCTAAAATTTTTTTATTAAAATATCTGTCATATTATGCCTGGTACAAGCATTTTGCTGAGCTACCTCGTGTGTGCATGTGTCGTGCGGCGGGAAAGATGCAGATCGCAATTTTCATCTCAAACCAAAAACCTAAAAAAATTTGTATTTCAGTATAGTATAGCTTCTAGTTAAACCAAGAAAATTAAACAAAAAGTGAGAAATTCAACAATTTTTCGCTAATTAAAAAAAATCTTTTTTTTGGAAAAACAAATTTACTTTAGATTGTTTAAAAGCTTGGTTAATCATAACTTTCTGAAGGTTTTTTAAGTTCAACCAGAAGAAAATTTTATTCCGAATACAGTCAATGTTATTTCATTTCAATAGGACGCTTAGCTTTTTCCCTATCTTTCTCGCCAATTAGGAAAAATCGTAAAAATAAAAAACCGAGAAATCGCACTTCGAGCGATCCGGCTGCTCGTATACCTGCTCGACGCTTGCTCACAATTTCTTCTGTAACTCCGAAAATATTTTGAATTTGCTTCTGAAATTTTGAGGACACATTCATGGATAGTTTGGGAAGACATTTATGCAAAAACAATCGATTTTTTGAAGCCTCTAAAGCCTTACGTAGGTATGTCGCTGAGTGGGTTCATACTTGTTATGAACTACAGAGGGCTAAGCGAATCGCTTTGAAAAATGCCGCTGCGGATGGCGATTTCATTGATGTAGCATGAACGGGGAGAGTCTGGAGGCTTAATTCTGGTTCTCCAATTTTGCATTATCCTTTGTAAGAACCAAGTTATTGTTTCATTGACCCCATATAACCGAAGCACAGCTATTAGCCAAGAGCGTGGGACAGAATCGTTAGCTTTTTGCCAGTCAACGTACGCTGCATACAGGTTTCGATTTTATTTTATTTTATTTTATTTTATTTTATTTTATTTTATTTTAATTTATTTTATTTTATTTTATTTTATTTTATTTTATTTTATTTTATTTTATTTTATTTTATTTTATTTTATTTTATTTTATTTTATTTTATTTTATTTTATTTTATTTTATTTTATTTTATTTTATTTTATTTTATTTTATTTTATTTTATTTTATTTTATTTTATTTTATTTTATTTTATTTTATTTTATTTTATTTTATTTTATTTTATTTGAGCTTAATCCATCTCGGCTATTGCCGGAGATTACACATCCCGGATAAAATTTTCAAGGGATTGTGCTCTGGTGGAGCGTAGTCCAAGTTCTACGCCCATGCGATTACTATTACTTAAATATTTAAAAATCTACGAACTATTGCACATGTGTCCAGTATGGTCGACTTCTGCACGTCTTCTAAGAGGTGTTGGCAGTCATACTTCTTCAAGTTTTTTCACTGGCACTAATCCAGTGGACGATATAATTATTGGAATTATATTCACTTCCCTCGCTTTGTACATCCGTTTAAGTTCTATGGCCAAAGCTGCATACTTCGATACTTTGGTGGAGCATGTGCTTTGGATGTTGCGATTAAGGGGCACCGCTATATCGATTACTTCGATTGTTTTATTTATTTTGTCGAACAAGATGATGTCAGGTTTGTTGGCAGCTGCGGTTTGATCTGTAGAAATAAATCTGTCCCAGTACAGTTTAAAATTTGCATTTTCCAATATTGCCTTTGGTTCATATTTAAAATACAAGACTTCTGCTTGTAAGAGACCGTGTTTTATCGCAAGTTGTTGGAGGAGGATCTTTGCTATATTGTTTGTCTCATGACATATTCACGGGGGGCAAGTACGCTACATCCAGCAATTACATGGTCGATTGTTTCGCCGTAAATGCCGCACCTTCGGCATCTATGTTCTAATGCCTCGCCATGTATCGATCTTCGGAAATTCCTTGTTGGAATAACTCGGTCTTGGATAGCGATTGCGAAACCTTCTGTTTCAGAAGTTTATTTTATGCACCCAAAGCACTCAACTTACCCTCTATCCAAGGCACCATAACGCCCGCAGTTAAAATACCCAGTCGTTACGGTCCATTCGCCACAGACGATAAGGTTATAGTTAGCTGCAGCACTGTGCCAAGCTTCTCCACTACAAAAACCAAGCTCACGCATATAGCGCCAAAGATGATTACCAAAAAACGCATTATTAATGCCACTTGACGCTCAGTCAGCGGTTTTTTGGCGAATGATTTGAGGAAGTCCTCAAGCATTACCGCTGACATAGAGTACAAGCCGGTGGAGAGCGAAGAGAGTGCAGCACTAAAAGCACCAGCAACGAAAAGACCAGGCAAGCCTGGAAAGTCACCTAGTACCATGACAAGCAGCAGAAATAGTTGATCATTTCGTTTTGCGAGCTGAAGAGAATTTTTAGATATTATAAGAAAGGCTGGCAAAGGTGTGGCAAATGAGAGTAAAATTTATTGTACTTAAACAGAATTTGGTTATTATTGTTGAATAATATTTCAATAAATGTGTATGCGCACCACCAACCCATGATTTATGCTTTGAGTAACTGCAGGTCTTTTGCTTGTGGCGGTTTTGAGGAAATGTGCGGCTGACGCTCATCTTATTTGACGTAGAAATAAGTACAGACGTGTGTAAAGAAGTGAGGTACATCTGATATATCCGGATTGAGTATGGCAACAAGTGGTATTTACAACAACAATAACAAAAGCAAAGGGCTTATGAAAAGTACCCAACTACTGTCTTTTAGCCAATAAAGAGCGCATCCAGTTGATGAACAATTTTACGTTACCGTAACGCCATGAAAAGCTGAAATTTGCTATTGCAATAGTTGTTGTTGTTGCTGTAGCTGCAGTTTCAGTTGTTGCCTGTCAGCCTTTGTGCCACTTGCATTAATATGCTGCCATTTGCCACATTCTGCTACCACCACGCCACAGCTCGGTAATTAATGCACTGCAGTGACGAAAGGGTGGCGTTGCGTTTGCCAGCGCTGATAACCGTAGTGCAATACGGCTGCCGGATGCTGCTTGTTAGCATATTACGAGTAACAATACGTTCATTTGAATTTTCCACACAGTTGCAATGCACCACTCACTCAACGTGTGCGGATGGACAGACACAATGCCTCGCCTACATAGCAGCTTACAGCAGCAGCATTTTGCTCACAGTCTCGTAGAAACTTCCAAGGGTTACTCTATTCACTGCGGTGGTTAGACTCGGTGCTTCCTGTTCGCTTATCCGTCTTAGCACTCAACTATAATGAGTAGTATGGCCAAATTGCCCCGTTGAAGGCAGACGATTGAGGGGTCGACGCTAACATGCGTTCTTACACATCCACATACACATACACAGATGCGTGCATATGCGCTTATATCTCTCGGCTGCCTTAACAAGCTCCACAGTATGTCAGCATTACGCCATCTTGCCGCCCGCCTGCTAAAGTGCTCGGTTTTTATGTTTCGCGCGCTAAGGTGAAAAGTAAGTTTTTGGGGCAACACATTACCACATGTAATAAACAAGCAAAAGGCACAACATTCGCGGCTCGAGTGTAATGGCATGTACTTCATAAGTTTGTTTTGCAATTTTCCGAAAAAACTGAAAACAAAAGAAATAAACGGACTTTTACAGTGAATCAGGCGTTTTAGTAGTACTCGGCTAGTATTTGGTTTATGGCTCAAATATGGCATGCCCCAAATTTTTGGCAATTCTGCGACCGCTACGTATTGAGTGGGAGAGGAAAAAAAGTAAATAAAAAAAAGCAGACGCAAAGGCCTTAATGTGCCGGCATATATTCGTGCTTAAATAGATACAGTACTGTGCGGAATCTAAGCAACTCTTTTGCTGAGTCGTATCTAGCAACTTTTTCTAAAATCGGTAAGAAAAAATGGGTCATCGCAGAGTGCGGTGCGGAAGTTCTGAGCTTATTAGATGAGTGATTAAGAAAATAGTTCGAAAGAAGGAAGACGACTCACTCAAAGGCTCTGAAAATGTTTATTCAGAGACTCTGAAAATCCTTCTGAAAGTAATTGTTTTTTAATGATTTTTATGACCATCCTTTCATTTATCATTTATGACTTTTTATCTTTTATGATCAAAAAGTTTTTCTTACCTCATGAAGCATATCATAAAGTGTTTACTTACTTAAACATTAAAAGAATTATTATTTCCATACAAACTGTCAAAATATCACGCCCCAATGAGTTAATTCTATCATATTTAAATCCATATTCGACTTTCTAGACCTTTTTTAATAATTTTATATTATATTAAAATGAAATGCCTTCAGTATGAATATTTTGCTAAAATAATATTAATAAAATAAATTGCTTGCCACTTGTTTATAACTGATCGATTTTTGGAGAACTTGAGTGGTGCTACACCTAAAACTAGACCAGGGGGTCAATTCTCGTTCTGTGTAAACGTAAAATGAAAATTTGTCCCCCATTTACATTACACTCTCGATTCGAAACGTCAAAATGGGCAATCAAAAAGGCGTCGGGCATGTGGCAATCGAAAAGACTCATAGATCTAGAACGGATATAGGCAGAAGCAATCCTTAACCTAAGCAGAAAGGACATAAAACTTTACACTGAACTACTAACTGAACACTGTAAACTTTATTATCACATGAAAAAGATAGGTGCGATAGAAAACGATTCTTGTAGACTCTGCAAAGAGGCACAAGTAATAGCAGAACATATTCTATACGACTTCCCAGCAGACTAAATTACCTGGGTAATGTGGCTATAAATCTAAACCTCCTGGTGGAAACTAAGCCTACAGCAGCTTTGGGATTTATTAACCGCCTAAAACTGTTTGAGTAGGCTACATGGCTGCATAACAGATCAGGTCGCAGTGCACAAACAGCAATCAATAATAAAAAATTTAGTGGTATCAGATTGTAAATTTTAAATTGGGCAATTTTAGTTATTTTTGACATTTATGTTTTAAAGATAATCCCTTTCAAGTGTTAGCCGCAACTGCGCCGTAATTCGGCCATCCGTAAACACCAATTTTGAATGACTCACGACTCGCTGGAGGACTTCGTGCGGTATCTCGTGAATAACTTAGTAATGTTGGCCCCCAACGCCTCAATTGCAGCTGACTTATCCACAAAACATTTAGATTTTACATACCCCACAAATTAAAATTCCAAAGGTGTAATATCACATGAGTTTGATGGCCAATCCACTGATCCGAGACGAGAGATAAATTGCTCACCGAAATCCATTGTGTCACGAGCTGTATGGCAAGTAGCACCGTCCGACGCCTTGGTGGAACCAAATGTTGTGGAGATCACGGACTTCTCTTTCCGGCATCGAAAACTCGTCTATAATGGTGCAATGGCATTTGTCATTCACTGTTTCTTTGGCGTCAGCCTCGTCTGTGAAGAAATAAGGGTCGATGATTCCTCCAGCTCATAGGCCGTACCAAACAGCTGTAAAAGAGAACACTAGGCCATTTAGCTAGGAGCCACTGTATTCGTCTTCTTCTGCTTTACAAAGAAAAACAGCTTATTTAAAGTACTTCTGTTTTAAATTTAAATATTTTGTTACAATACAAATGAATAACCTTTTAACAATAAGAGTTTTAAGCAAGTGAAGGAACGTTTTTGTTAAAAAAAAATAAAAAAATAAAAATAAAAAGCTTTTAATTGAACGTTATTATTTAACGCATCTTCCACTATTTGCAAACGTAGGCTTTTTCAAAATACCCCCTTTGAAATTTCCAGGTTACTCAAAGTCCTCTAAATAAAACTCATCGTTGCTGGATTTTGTCCATCGTAAAGTGAGCGTCTCAGCACTACCAACAAATTCCTATAAATACTAAATTATTTTCGCATTAGAACTAAAAATCATTATTTTACCTTTCCTCATCATGAACTCTTGTTCAGCTTGAAAATCGTTTTGAAATTTGAACAACACACTTGCAAAAGTCTCATAGCTACAGTAGAAATGGAATACTTTTATCATGGCGCAAAAGAGAATTGCAAAATAATCGTTTGTAAGTAGACAAAGTGAAAAGCGTCCGTGTCTACGAAAATTATACTTTTTTTCACTTCACGTTTACACAGAAATAGAATTGACGCCCAGGCCACAATGTCAAATACAAAAATTAGTTAACATACTTTTCATATTTTCGAATAAAACTACAATTTATTAATAGATACAAATCCGGTATGCCGCTCCCAAAAAACATATAGGACAGATATGTACATGCCCAGTAAGCACTGACTGCTCTTTGACTAGGCAGCAGTGCTCCAAATACCAAGTAAGGCTAGTTTACTTTTTAACGTAGCTTTGAGCGCAACTCAGTGGTCACAAGTTCCGAACAAAAAAAAATTCAGATGGATGTCATTAATTTATGAGCCAATAAGCCTCCGCGTTCAAGCAGAATTATATTTTTTTGTGTCCTCTGATTCCTGCACCCTCTATCAGCAGCAGCACTCTCAGTCGAGTGGATAGAGCGAGCACGAGGATAGTAATGATTGTACGGGTTGGGCTAAGGCCTGTATGCACTGCGACCATATTAATATATTGTGCGCCCCTAATGACTTAATTATAACTATTTAGTAACCTGAGAAATCGAACCAGCTCCTTAGGAGGGAACAATTGGAGGCCTTCCTTCTCTAGTAGGTACGGTGCCCAGGTTTTCATGCGTTTAATATATGGGTTGACAACCATTTTCGAGCGGCGGGCCATTTTCAAAATCAAATTTTTTATGCGAACCGCACATTTAAATGTAACTTAACTAGTTATTTTATATCGTAAAGTATACGAGTATAAATATTACTGGAAATAAATATAGAAACAACTTTTTTCTCAACTCAGTACCTCTCAATATTTCTGGACCACTTTAGCAACGCGTGATCTGGCTTTGTCACGCAGCAAAACCGGTGTGTCATGTCTATCGTCTACCGTCCCATTCCGGCCGCTTTTCTATGAGAGCTCCATTCAAACGCATTAGCTGCAGTCAGTCACGATCGCCAGTGATGGTTTCAAATGGTTTAATGAGTTCATAATACATGACACCCTTCTGATCCCACCAGATGCACAACATAACCTTTGAAGCATAAATATTTGTTTTCGCTGTCGATGGACCTGGCTCACCTAGCAGGCTCCAACTTTTTCGTTGCTTAGGGTAAACGTCAGATAAAAAAGGATCTTTACGCTTCAAACGAATGTCAGCTACTGCGATCGAGACCTCACGTATACACCTTCGGTATACTACTAGATTGAACACAAAATTAGTACCAGCAGTGACACCTTCTTTTCGAGGGCGGAAACTTATTTCCATACCCAATACTTTTACAAATTCCATTCTTTTAGAAAAGTATTAGAAATATTTAAATGAATTTTCAGTAATTGCGTTTGCCTGCCAGCGTAACCATCGTACTTAGTCCTGCCATAAGTACTGTTATAACTTAAATCCGTTATAGATTTGAAATTATTATATTTTTTCTTAATGAAGTTAGTTTTATTTAGTAATGCAAATATTAAACAAAAAATTTAAAATAACATTCGAAATAGTCACCATTTACTTTCACATAAGCCTTCAAACGATTAGGCCATTCAGCTATTGCAGCACGCAGGGTTTCCATGGATATTGACGACGCTGCTCCTCGAACCAAAGATTGTTTGAGACTCTCCACATTTCTGTGTGGTCTTCGAAAGGCCATGTTCTCCAATTCTGATTGCAAACTGTAGTCCAATGGATTCAGATCTGGACTTCCACACGGCCAATCTTCTGCGGCTATGAACTCAGCAATATAGTTTTTTAGCCACTGTTGCGTAGCTTTTTCACTGAAGCGTGATCTTATTGAAAGATCCAACGCTCTCCATTGAAGAGAGCTCAATTGCTTCACCATGCCTTGTAAGGCATCCTCCTGGTACACTATCGCGCCGGTCTTAACCCTCTTTTTCGCAGAAGCGGTGTACCGCCTTTACAAGAAACTCCCCACTAAACCATTACGGAGGCTGGATGATGGCCACGCTGAACTCTTTTCGAACAACATTTTCTTTAGACATTATAGCATAGATTTTGCCGTTTTGTTAATTAAAAACTTTTCCAAGAGTGAAAATTTTCTCATCTGAGAAAATAATATTTTCATGGCCGTTGACAGCGAGCCACCGAAAAAGCTGCTTGCATCTGTCGAGTCTAATTTTCTTCAAGTGCTTTGTCAAAAGATGATTAGTTGAGCGACGGAAAACTTTCATGTGAAGATCTTCTCTAATTAACCTTGACATGGATCTGGTCGATGCATTCATTTCCCTGAACATGCTTTTCTGCTATCTAAGGGGATTTCTGCGAATTCTTTCTCGAACGGCTGTTATGATTTGCTTGGGTGACGACTTCTTTTTCTGTCTGTCACTTCAAACGTTTCATCATGCGATAAACAAACATTCTCCATATATGTAGGTACTAAGTTTTTTCAGCAATTCCCAAATCTGTCTTGCATTTTTACCCCACTTCTGTAATGCAATCACTGCAATGAAATTTTCCTTAGCTCCCCTGTCCATTGTTAGCAAGCGAAATTTGCCACGAAACTGAATATACTTTATGAGAAGACAATGCATATGAACAAAAGTAAAAATAAAAAATAGTTTGAAAAACTAAAAAACACGCTTTTATTGCTAATCGAACTAAAAAGTAGAAAATAAATTTTAATGACAAAGGGACCTATAATGAAGTAATAGCAAATCGAACGATCAGTCATAGTCAACTACCTCAGAACAGAATTATAACAAAAATTAAGATACAAATAGAGTAATTCAAATTAGAGTTAAAAGCGTGGGATGCTTGATGTAGTAAATATTACAATCATTCTATTGGCAACTACCTATGTACAGAGGGTTATGAAAGTGAAGCAAAATGCATCCGATTTGCTATTACTTCATTATAGGTATCTTTGTCATTAAAATTTATTTTCTAGTTTTTAGTTCGATTAGCAATAAAAGCGTGTTTTTTAGTTTTTCAAACTATTTTTTATTTTCTACTTTTTAGTTCGATTAGCAAAAGAGCGTGTTTTTTAGTTTTTTTTTTAAACTATTTTTTATTATGAATGAAAATTATTATTATCATTGCAGTCAGTGAATAAATGATTCGATATATTCGTGTTATATTTAATTTCTTTCTTATCGACTGTGAGTCTAGAGCTATGCAGTTATCGGCCGTGATAAAGAAGTAATCGGGATGAAGAACTTATTTCGTGGAGGGAGCCTGAGAAACTGATTTACAAGAATAAATAAAGATTTTTCATTTTATAACCAAATTCACCTTACTTTTTGCCAAAAAAAGAAAATATTAATTCTGGCAATCCTAATAAGGATAATGGAAAACTTTTATCAACTTATTGCAAGTATTTCTCGCGCGGTTTTCGATCAAATCGTATTTTTTATTAATCGACAAATTTCCTTTATTTAGTGAATTTTTTTTATACAAACTGTCAATATACATACAAGACGGCGCAAAATTAATCACCTTATAGGAATATATGTAATTTTCGGAAATCACGTTGTATGCCAGTCATATTTGACACCTGCGGACTAGGCGATTGGAGTGATTGGTGAAAATATAAATTTTCATTACACAGAATAATTTTTTTATTTACCATAGTAAAAAAGTTATCCCAGAAAGAAAAATAACGAATTTGTGCCACTTTGTATGTTAGTGAATTTCTTAAAATTCCTTTTAAATAGCTAATTAAATGCTTTAATTATTAAATTTATGAGAATTATTAATCTAATTAATTTTTAACTAAGAGTAAATTGCTAAGTCTGGCTGAATTTCCGGGAGCACGAAAATAATTCAAAAACCTGCACAGGAAATAAAACTAAAAGCCAATATTTTCCCATAGGAACAAAGTTGCTTGTATTACTCGCAGTACTGTAAATTTAAATGTATGTATGTATGCATATGGGCGCCTACCTGAGTATATTTGCTACCTTTTAGTCGGCGAGTGGATAAGTGCTGCTTGTGTGCTTTACCAGGCCGCTTATGCAAAGGATTTACTGCAGACTTTAACTCTTATGATTAAAGGGTGATGCAGATGCGAGTATTTGTTAAGAATTGAAGTATTTGCCATTATTGGAAAAAGAAGGCTTAAAATAATCTTTGTTTGCAAATAAGCAGCTGTCTCCCATTCTATTTGCTAAAGCTTTCTTCACAGTTTCTGGTGCTGTCTCACAAATTACGCCACGATATGCAATTCAAGCATCCGTAGCATTTCTGGATTGTGAAGAAAATAATATATTTAAGGATGCTCTATGAAAAGTAAAAAGTATGAAAAAGTCAATTTCAAATATATATGTATATAAAATTGATATATACAGTCTACAATGTTGAGAATCGTTATGCTACGTAGCACGTACGAGGTGGGGCAAAATTAGTAATATTTAAATCAATTGTCAGTGAATGCCCCTTGCAAATTGTTGTACAAAGTGGCGCAAAATTAGTCATCCTATCGGAAGATTTATGCTTTTTGCAAATGATGTCGTGCGTCAATAAAATTGTTTAACATTTCACAGTTGTGAATTAGGCAGCTGTAGTGTAAAACCAGAAAATATTTTGGTTTTATTTAGTAAGAGAGTTATTCATGAACAAAATTGTATGATTAATTTTGCGCCTCCTTGTAGCTGTTGTTTAAAGTTTCTTTGGACATAGTCTCAAATTTTCTGAAAAAAGGTTTAAATAATTTTGAGATTTACTCAATGATATAAATTTTGGTACGGTTTGGCTTTTCAAAGTCAAATAGCTTCGATTCTTTTCACCATTTTAATTATTTGTTCACCTTGTGCACTCCTTACGGGAGCATAGGGCCACGACAAGGCTCTTTCATCGTACACAGTTCTGTGCTGTTTGTTTTTGCACCGCCCCATAAGATGTCAACATCTTCTAGTTCGCGCAACATCGACCTTCTCCAAGTGTTTTCTGGTCGACCGCGACCTCTGTTCCCTTGCGGGTTCCAGTACAGTGCCATTCTTGTGATGCTATCTGGAGGTTTTCTAAACGTGTGACGTATCCATCGTCACTTTCTCTGCTTGATTTGCGGTAGGCTGGATTTCTTCTTTGTTGATCTCCACAACGTGACGTTGCTGATGGTGTTTGGCCAGAATACTCTTCAGATGATGCGGAGGCATTTGTTGATGAAGGTTTGTAGCCTCTGTGTGATGGTGTTAAAGACCAGCCATGTTTCGCCGAATATTCGTAGTTTAGTGCGCCGTAGATTTGTGAGCTCTCCCATTTTGTATGCATTCGCCCGAATGCCGTCCTTGCTTTGTTTAGCCTGTAGTTGGTATCGTCATCTGCTCCACCATCTGCAGTGATGATGCAGCAGAGGTAGCAGAAGCTTTGTCAGGGCATCAGTCAACCAATATCTGCCTTGCGTTATTGTGTTAACATTTTAATATTTCTAATTATTTTTTATCTTAAGGGTGATCAATTTAGAGGTATCGGATTTTAAATTGAAATAAAATAAAGGAAATTCAAATTAATCGGATAATCTTCATAATTTTTGTGCGGAACCCGTCATGACATTTATTTTTTGAAGATAACCTTATTCAAATGTTGGCCGCAACCGCGCCTGAATTAAGCCACCAACTTTGAATGTCTCAGGACTTGCTAGAGGACTTCGGTCGATATCTTGTGAATAACTTTAGTAATGTTGGCTTCCTGTGCTTCAGTCGAAGCTGGTTAACCCACAAAGCATTCAGAATTTACATACCCCCCGTAAATAAAAGTTCAAAGGGGTGATATCACACGATTTTGATGGCCAAACCACTGCTCGAGAGATAAATTGTTCACGGAACCAACGACGCAATAAATCCTTGTTTCACGGGTTGTATGGCAAGTAGCACCATTATCTTGGAACCAGATGTTATGGAGATCTTCTTCTTCTTAATTGTCACGATAACCGCTTACGCGATTTTGGCCGAGTTTAACAAAGCGAACCTGTGGAGATCACGTGCTTCAATTTTCGGCATAAAAAATGCATTTATCAAGGCGCGATAGCGTCCGCTACTCACTGTAATATTGACGCTTTTTCTTTGATGAAATATGGGCTGATGCTTCCTCCAGCTCATAGGCCACACCAAACGGTTATTTTCAATGGATGTTATGAGTGTTCTTGAATGGCGTCGGGTTTTTCTTCAACTCAAATACGAAAATTTCAATTATTCACATAGCCAAAAATGAGTCACATAGCTAAACACCAAAAGTTGTCCTGAGCGCGCAATGACCACTTTTCACCCAGCGTCGATTTTCATAATAAAATTGTACGATTTGTAAACGTTGTTGAGGCGTAAGTCTTTCCCTAGTAAAATGTCAATGAATACTGAAAAAAATTATGTAAATAATATTTACTTTAGTTGAGAGTATTCACGCGTAATCTGTCAAAGAAACTCTATTGGAAAAAGTGCCTCGAATCTGCTCACCCTTTACATACACAACTCTTTCTTGTTTTCTTTTATTTTGTAGAAAACTTTGCAGGTTATTCCTTTGAAGTTTTTATGCATACATTTTTTTGTTGTATATGCCTTTTTTGTCCTTTTCTTTGTTTTAAACACATTTGGTTTGCTTTGTGGAGCGGGCGCCTGTTTATTAGTTGCACAATGCGGTCGTCTGCTGGCGTAAGTCATAAACAGTTTTTACTATTCTGCTTCGTACATTTCTAAGAGAGTATTTGCGCATTTTCTTACAGATTTGCTTTTTATGTAAATAGTAAAAACTGCCGCACGGACGACTTTACAAAAGGTGTAGACAAGTTTGCTAAAATATCTGCTAAATTTATGTCGAACGATACAGAAAAAGTAATATAACTGCAAAGCGCTAACAGATTTTATTGTACATAAGTTGATCGTAAAGCCGGCGATGCAAATTATTCTCTGACAATAAAAACAGGCAATTTTCAACAACAATCGGGCAATGATGTGTTATTAGCTTGGATTGTAAAAATTATAGTTCTCAAAGCATTTAAATTACGATATCATAAACAAAGTGAATGCAAATATTTTGTAAAGAAATTTCTTTTTCAAATACAGATTCGTACGAGAATTGTTAGAAAAAGACCAAAGGATTTGTTCAAGAATACTCTCAGCTCTTCTGATACATATGTGCTTTTTGGTATGACCTTGAGCTGCTGCGGCGATTCGCTCCGTAACTCTTCAATTGTGCCAATTTCTTGTGTTCTTGTTGGTTTTTTTCAGTTTCCAGACAGGGTAAAGCTGCATTATTATGCTATGCCATGTGTAGGTGCATTGCTGTTCAGTAGGATTTGGCAAGTCTTCACGAATCCTTTAACGCCAGAACAACACTTCTAAATTGTGGAAATTCACTTTGAACAAATAAATCTGTTTACGAAATGCATAATGCGCTTACGGGGTCACTGGTTATTATTTCTTTCGATATCAAGAAGCAGCTGCCGTTAGGGTGAATAGCGAACACTACCGAGCCATGCTGCCGGAATTTTTGCTTCCTAAAATTAATCAGCTAGACACCGCCGACCTTTGGCTCCAACAAAATGGCACCACTTGCCGCACTGCACCGAAAACAGATGAGAGGTTCGAGGGCTCGTTATCTCGCGCGATGGCGAAGTCCGCTAGCTAGCGAGAAAGTAGTCACACGGGACACGAAAAAATATCGATACTTATTGGTATCGAGTATATTCGTTATTGATACCGATATTTTATACTTGATACTTTTGTTTCGAAATTTGTACTTAACAAGTATCTCTAGAGCGGTATCGAGTAAACAAATTCTGCGGAAGTACGTAAACCACGAAACTCAATTTGCGACGCCACTTCATAAACGACAGGAAAAAGTGAATTATCATTTAAGTAAATTTGATTTAAAGTTAAAGTAAATATTAAAGCTATTATAATGTGAACTTTATTGAAATTTGTGGCGTTAGAAGAATGCCGCCAAGCCGAAACAATGTTTGGGGATATTTTACCAAACTATCCAACGACGAGGTGAGGTGCAAGACTTGCTTCAAAACTATAAAATCATCAGGAAACACCTCAAACATGCATAATCATATAAAGAGCCACCCCGATGCGATGTATGTATATTGTTGCCTCATGGTACATATGTGCACAAAACAAATTATGTTATGTTTTATATTTGTTTAGTGCAACAGAAACTGGAAAACAACAAACCACTTTATCAAGAGATCTTGACCTGCTGAGTCCATCAAGACATGAAACTGAGCCGCAACCATCAACAATTTTATCAAAAAAATCTGCTTTGGAAAAATTTGTAAAAGCCACTTGATGCCGAAAATAACATCTATGCGGAAAATATATGTGAGTCACCTAAAAAAAAGGCAACTGTCCATTACACAATCAATGGAACGCAAATTTTCGTATTCGGATGGCGGAAAAGATCATTCAAAACTCTGCAAGTTGTTGCTTTACTTTATTTGCGTGGACAAAAGACCATTTGATATCGTAAAAGAGGGTGGATTTAACAAATTGATGAAGAAAGAATGCCCATCATTTAAAATTCCAAGCGTTGATACGCTAAAAGCTCAATTGAACGATTTTTATACTATAATGCATTCTAAAATGCAAAGCACATTTGAAAATGTAGCTCACGTGGCACTAACATGTGATGTTTGGTCCGAGATGATGACTGTTACCAGTTATTTAGGAGTTACTGCTCATTTTTTGCATAATGATAGTCTTATGTCTCGTTGCATAGCCACCGTTGCTCTAGATGAAAGGCATACTGGTGAATACATAGCTGCAAAATTGAATGAAATTTGTACAAGCATGCACATCAATACAGAAAAAATATCTGCGATAGTGACGGACAACGGCGCGAACATAACAGCAGCTACAACAATTTTTCTTGGGAAAAACCATCACTTGCCTTGCTTTGCCCATACACTAAATCTCATCGCTGAATCTGCAATGTCAATTTATTAATAAGCAAAGTGCGTGACATTGTAAAATACTTCAAGAGCAGTGTAATTGCCAGCGATGCGTTACGAGAAAAGCAAGCTCTCAACCTCTTAAACTGATTTTGGATGTTAAGACACGGTGGAATTCCGTTTATTATATGCTCCAGAGATTTATTGAGCTAACGCCTATATGTTAAAGCACCGCCCACACTCTCAGCTTTAGAAATTCAAAATATTAAAGCATTGATGAGTATTTTGAAACCACTAGAATATGTTACCAAAGAGCTGTCGGGTGAACGATATGTGACTATAAGCAAAATTATACCGATTGTGAATTGCCTGAAGGCGCAGATTAATGATGTATACGTGCCTGTAGGTGAGGACTACGATGATATGACAGTACTACATGCGGTAAAAAAAGAAATGATTAAACAAATAGAACGCCGATTCGGATGCATTGAAGAAAACTACTTAATTTCAATTTCTTGTTTACTGGATCCGAGATTCAAAAATATCCCTTTTAAAGACAAGTTAGCTTGTGCGAAATCAATTAAGTTACTAAGACAATATATAACATCCAGTTCAAGTGTTCACTAGAGTGAAAATGAAAGTGATTCTTCCATAGAATCAGCATACGATTTTTGGAGTCACTATAAGAAGTTGGCGCACACAGAGAAGCTGCATAAAAAATCATGTTCTGCAATGAACGTAACAAATAATGACGAATTAAGTCGGTACCTTTCTGCCCAGGTTTCGCCGCTCTCTATCGACCCTTTAAAACAATGGGATGACATGAAAGTGGTATATCCAAAACTATACAACATGGCAAAGGAGTATTTGGGAATTCCTGCGACATCTGTGCCCTCTGAACGTTTGTTCTCTAAAGCTGGGAGTACTGTGACAAAAACTCGCAACCGACTTTCACCGAAAAGGCTTGACAAGCTGCTCTTCCTAGGGGATTGTACGGAGGAGGAGTGGGATATTTAAAAATAATGTTAAAAAATAGATTTGGCGCAAATAAATAAATACTCGGTACCTTGCAATATCGATACTTAAGTTCCGATATTTTAATGAGTACGATGCTTTTCTTTTGATACTACTCATGAGTACATGATCGATATTTTACATTCGATATCGTGTCCCTACGTGTGACTTACCGCAGCTCGAATATTTTCTGTAAAGCTACATAAAATTTCTAGTTTATGCCGGCAAAGCCACAGTTGGGTCACTGGAAGTCAATAAACTGGCGTTTGGTTTGAAAATCAGCCGCATTTATTATAAGTTGATATTTAAAAGTGATGCACTACGATGGTCCACCTACAGCCAAGTGGCAGCGGTCATTTGCCCGAAAATATACACCCATGATTTAAATAATACGCGATGTTTTTACCAGTTTTGACTACTTTTTCTGGTTTTTTTAATCTTTATTGAATTTTCGTATGTAAATACACAGTTCATTTTACGAAAAATATCGTAGAAATCAAAGTCTCAAACTTTGTGCAAGATAAAAAATCCGATAAATTTCCTTTACAAAGTTTTTAATAGAATTTTGAGAACAAATTTGATTATGCTATTTTATTCAATTTTAGTGTAATAAAATGCAGGTTTAAAGTAACTCAAAAGTTTCGCCGATTTTTATAATATATTTCCTTGACGGTGTTATGCATTTTCTTCCATCAAAAATAATTATATACAACTTGCAAAGACTCTATAGCACCTGAGAATTTTGATCAGTTTTATCTAGTTCTCATTTTCTCTTTAATCCTGAGAACTTCAAACTTTTTAATAAGCCATAAAAACCATCGAAAAGCTACTGAACAGTTCCCTAAGAGAGGAGTTTAACTCGATAATCACTCTCCATAAACTGCAATTTGCATATATGCATATATAAAAAGGGAAATCCACTATTACAGCACTACACACAACTGTTCGCGTTATGAAAAAGGCCCTGGACCTATCGGAAATAGCCCTCTGTGCTTTTATGGATATTGAGGGTGCATTTGGTGAACATAAGGTGAACTTTCAAGCGGTAGAACTGGCACTCTCCAATAGGGGAGCCGATCCAGCTATTGTTAAATGGGTAAGCTACGTACTAAACCAAAGGATAATCACAGCCTCTCTGGGACAAGTTACCCTAAGAGTTACAGCCGCAAAAGGATGTCCACAAGGGGGGTACTATCGCCATTGCTGTTGTCTATCCCGGCTGACGATTTGGTACAAACCCTTAACAATAAAGGGTATAAAACAATAAAGTATGCAGATGACATTTCTGTAATAACTAAAGGCAACCAAAGGACTTAATGCACGATGTCTTAAATATAACCTGGGAGTGGTGAAGAAAAGAGTGATTATCACTCAACTCTCCCAAAACCACTATTATCCCATTTACCAGGAAAAGGGTTCTAAATGTACCCACCCTGGGAATAAATGGAATAGATGTACCTCTAAAAAAAGAGGTTAAATATCGAGGAATTATCTAGGATGAAAAACTCACTTGGGAGGCCCACCTTAACTCAGTAATAAAAAAGGCAACGAAACACCTTTGAACAACAAAACAACTCTTGGCTAAATCCTGTGATCTGAATCCAAAAATGACCTTTTGGATCTACACCCAAATGCTAAGGCCTGTCGTACTATATAGAGCTTTGGTATGGTGGATTCAAACAAGCCAAACTGCTGCTATATCAAAACTGTGTAAACTTCAAAGGCTGGCGTGCCTTGAGGGGCCATGAAAATTACCACAACTGCTGTCATGGAAGCGTATTTAAATTTACCACCGCTACATTTAGCAATACAAGAGTAAGCTACTATGCAAGCGATCTCTTTTCACATGAAAGAAAAACTTAAACCAGGAGATCTTACAGGACATCTCAATAGCTTGAACAGTATATAACATGCAGTATGCACAACCCAGGCGAATGACACACGGAACCCGTACTCAATTTTTTAAAGAGATACAATTTTATATTCCCGTCTAGGGAAGAGAGGAACACTAACCCAACATGGCTAAATGATGACTCACAAAAATGGCGCACAGATGGTTCCACAACGCTCCAAGGAGTAAGAGAATAGGAACAGGAATAGTGGGGCCTAGAACACACTAATCCCTAACACTAAGTGCATATACCACGATTTTCCATGGGGACCTCTTCGCCATAATGAAAACAGTGGAAATCATATCCAAAAGCGGGTTCGAGATAATAAAAATTAAAATACTTTGGGGAGCCAATCGATTCTCAAAGCCTTGAATAGCTTCACATTCAAGTCAAAAATCCTAATAGAGTGTGACAATGTACTCAACAAACTGGCCACTCATAATCAGGTCTCGCTGATTTAGGTACCATGGCATGAGGGACACGAAGAAAACGAGAAGACAGACTTTTATGTCAAAAAGAGGCAGAAGGGCTATTTAGTGGACCAACCACATTTTTCGGCTTTAACAAAAAAAAATATAAAACAGGGAACCAAAAAATGGATCCGAACTAAAATCAGGGAACACTGGAACGCCACAAGCGGCCTTAATCACTCCAAAGAGTTTTTGGACTTCAATGCCAACAGAGCAAAATCTGATCTAACCCTAAATAAAAAGGAACTCAGATTACTCTGTGGAGCACTTACAGGCCAGACTTTGCCTGTAATAAACACTTTAAAGGAGGGTTCTCTAGTAAAAGGTTATGCAGGTTCTGCTGTGATGAAGAGGAGTCTATGGATGAAGAGAAGTCTATGATTAAGAGGAGTCTTAATCACCAACTGTGAGGCATTAGAGGAGGAGGAAGACCTACAATTGCTCCTTCCTAAGCAGCTGGTTCGATTCCTCGGTATGTTAAATAATTATAATTAAGTAATTAGGGGCGCACAATAGACCAATCTTGTCGCAGTGCATAAAAGCCTTAGCCTTACCCGCACAACCATTACCATTACCCAGCCATAAAGTTCCAATTTATAAACGTCTCAAAATGTTTAAAAAGATGCCCCGCTCTATAGCTTAAACAAATTTTAGTGCAATTTCTAAAAAGATTTCTGATATGCAGTTTCAGAGCCTATGAAATTGTGGTATAACAAAATGTAAGCTTAAAATTCCTAAAAATTCTGCTGATTTTTCATAATTTTTTCGCTGACGTTTATACACCTTTTCTGTATATAATAAATGCACGTTGTTTTTGAATATGTGGAAAAAATAAAGTCAGGGAAAAAATGTATCAAAAACAACGAAAATTTAAGTCAATTCAAATTTATGATTTAAGATATGGAATAATACGATATTTATTAGGTATGGGAATAAGTTTCCGTCCTTTCTTAGCCAAAGTTCCGAATTGTTAAACAAATAAATAATATTATGTGAAGTAAGTGCCTATGGGAGCTACAACTTTACTCCACGTTTCAGGCAGCACACGGATTCCTCTGACGAAAGATTCGAGTTCTTTTGACTTCATCCATTCATTGAGTCAGTTTGCGATGCTCTCGTAAGAAGTGAACTGCTAGCCAATAGGGACTGACTGCATTGATCGGAACAGATGGTAAGCCAAGGTGCAATTCTAAGGAATACGGCAAGTGGAGCAAGATTTCCTTAATCTGTCCCTCTAAATATATGTGGCAACAAAATGTTGCGGAAGCGCTAGTGGGATTCTGGATGAATCACCACTCTAATCAACCAACCCTCTAAATATTTCTGGACTGATTTAGCAACCTGTGGCCTGACGTTGTCATGGAGCAAAATCACTTTGTCATGTCTACCGTCCCATTCCGGCCTTTGCCCCTTTTCTTTGAGAGATCGATTCAAATGCATTAGCTGCAGTCATTTTTCGAAATTTTTTTTGTCGACACAGTTGATTTATTCAAAATTTTAAAATTACTTCATTATAAAGTCATATTTAAAGAATATTGTGTGAAATTTTCATTGATTTTTATGAAGAAATGAGTTGGTGGCAGCGAATCTTCGCGGACGTCTCATAAAAAAGTTGTCCCTCAGAACTCATTACTGGATCAACTAAAATCAAAAAACCAAATTGATTTCATCAGCTAATAAAGTTTCGCAGGTAACAACGTCGAATTTTTTTTTTTTTTAATTTTTTAAAGCGCTTTGTAGTCAAAACACCGATTTTTCATAAAAAAAACTTGAAAACTTTGTTGTTTTAAAATATGACAGAATTAAAAAAAAAAAAACTCGACGTCATTACCTCGTGAATAAAGTAAAGAAACAAAAAAACCAAATTTGAAAAGAATCGGTGCAGTAGATATAAATCTGCAGTGGACACCGACCGTAAAAAAGGCAAAGTGTGAGAAAAACGCGTTTAAAGATTTTCGGCAGCGTGAAATCCGGTTGGAGAGGTAGATACTTAATCCTTTGTGTCTTTGTCAATTTTACTCTAATGCACTTCAAACTTTCACACAATAATCTTAAGATGTTATAGAATAATTTAAAAAAAAAAAAAAAAAAAAAAAATGAAAAAAAAAATACCATACTACCCCCTTAAGGAGTTCATAATAGATGACACGTTTCTGATCCCACTAGATTGCTGTCGAAAGACCTGGTTCACCTGGCACACCCCATCATTTTCGTTGCTTAGGGTTATCATATTAGATTCATTTTTCATCCACATAGACGATGCGATACAGAAAACCTTTTCTTTCCTGCCGTTCAAGAAGCATCTCACATGTCACCAAACGTCTTTCGATATTCCTCTCCTTCACCCAGTTACCTGCTTTCTGAACCATTTCCATCGCGTGGAAATGATTACCGACGGTTGACCTGTCAACATACTCCCTTTAGACATATCATCAAGGGTTCGACATGCGTCCACCACTCTTTACAAGTTGTATTTGAAGGAGTCTGATTAATGTAAATATTGATCAGTAAATAGGATGAATTCCCGCAAATGCTGTTTCTTCGGAACGAACGTAGACAATTTTGACGTCAGATAAAAAAGGATCTTTACGCTTGAAACGAATGACAACTACTGCGTTCGAGACCTCACATATACACCTTCAAATCACCAGTGTATTACTAGAGCGAACATAAAACTAGTCATCAGCACGACACCCCCTTTACAAGGGTGGAAACTTATTCCTGTACAATATTATAGAATTCAAGTTAAAAAATAAATTAATAATTAAAAGAAACATGTCATTGAGGTGCTTTGGCTTTTGTGCCTGATAAATTATTTTGATCGCAGGTGTAAGTCATTGCGCGCTTATGAGCATTGAAAACCAAAAAAAAAAAAAAAAATTATGGTACAGTTCAGGCGCTCTTAATGAAGAACCCGATATCTATATATGTAGTATATTGAGCGCACTTTGGTTATACAAAATTCTACTGCATCTGAATTCAAATTCATTTGCTTATTTTCTATTCATTTCAACTGCTTGTCTAAGTTTTGCTCTTTGCATCATAGTTTGTTTTGCAGTTGTTGTTGTTTTCAGCAGTAGTTTTATGTAAAACTGAAAGAGGACAAATAATATCATCGACGTAATAGCCTTTAGCTTAATTGTTTTTATTTATGAGCGTTCAAGTATTAAAGTGGTGCGCATACATTTTCGACATTACGACACAAAGGATGCCTGAATATACAGGAAATGCCTGAAGCTGCTAAAAATAATTAACTGCCCACCAATATTTACACAACACATAGATAAATGCACACTTAACTAAGTGAGTATGAGCGTATGACTGTTTGTACATATGTGTGTGTGTGTGTGTGTTGCATATTCATGTGACTTCTTGTGCCAACTTAAGTGCGTCGAATTCTCACATGGGCGTATGCGTGTGTTGGTGTGCAGTGTGAAGACTGGAAACTGAGGCGCCTACAGCGATAAATAAACTTGTTCCAAATGGTTTCTTTTATGCAGCCACTACACTATTTTCACAACTTACCTTTTTTTGCATTTTTTTTTTGTTTTTTTTTTTTTTTGTTTTTGTTTCTATTTTCTCTCTTTGTAAATGCCTTGTGTGTAAATGTTTGCTTTCCTTCCGAGTGCACAGCAAGAAAGCAGCTTTTCTTCGTGGCAATAGTGGAGTAGATGTGAATTTGAAAAGCTTTGCTGTGGGTAAAAGGAGAAAAACAAAAACGCATTGCACATTGCAAACAAAAGTAAATGGAAGCCGCTTTAACGGTCGATTACCCGAAACAAAGTAAGAAAATGGCTGTCACACGCTTTAGATGCGCGGCAATGCAGCAGCATACCCAGAATGCCGGGCCAGCAGCTTGATAGTTGCCAAGCAATGCAGTCATTTGGCAGGCCACTTAAAATGTGGCCTGTATTTCGTCACAATGGACTCTGGAAAATACGTCTTTGCGCTTTTCTGAAATTTTTTATTTTTATTTTTATTTTTATTTTTAGGTCTTTTTGTAATATTTACTCTTTACTGGGAAATTTTTAATGTGAAGTCAAGCTTCAAATGGCAAAATAAACTGAGAACTAAAAACGTCTGTAGCCTCTGTGATAACTTCATTTTCTAAGCAGTCACAGTTTTTGCGCTTCCGCTCCCTCATCACTTGCCCACCGTCACTCTCATTAGCAACTTCTCGCAGCTTCCCAGCTATTCGCCATTCACTTGCTTATTTAGTGTCTAGCGAATGGTTTTCATTCAAATGCAGCGTTGCATTTCCTGCACTTTTCTACTTATTCTGCGCGATGGCCAATTTTTCGAGCGCTTAGTAGGAGCTATTCCCCCTCTTATGCCCGCATAGTCAGTTAGACAACTTGGCAGTTAGGCGGGTAGTCGTGACTGTGAGAAACTCTAAGTAGCATCTTGTGTTTTGTTGCATTGTTATTGTTGTCGTTGATGCTGTTGGCAATTTTGTGTCACAGGTGACGTTTTTGTTTATAGTTGTCCATTGTTGTTGTTGTAAGGCCAGCACTTCCGTGGCAGCATTGTACGAGCGCAATTCTACAGCCGCTACAAAAGTGATCATTTAATGATGATTTTGTTATTGTTTTCGTGTAGTCTTTTGTGTGCTGGCATACCCTACAGCCAAGTGGCGTTTGCCTATTCACACCAGCTGCTTTTCGCTCTTTCAACTTTTCTCTTTACCCGTGCAAAGTCATGCAAAGAAGAAGCGAGACTTTGTTTTTGTAGATCTATAGTGTCTATATACAAGGTGGCGCAAAACTAATCATCCATATTTGTTTTTGATGAACTTTTTTTGTTAAATAAGGATGTGCCTTAATAATTTTGAAGTACTTACGAAATAAAAGGTGGCGCAAAATTAATCATCTATTTTTTTTTGTTTGAATAACTTTTTTTTGTTAAATAAAGATGTGCCTTAATAATTTTGAAGTACTTACGAAATAAAAGGTGGCGCAAAATTAATCATCTATTTTTTTTTGTTTGAATAACTTTTTTTGTTAAATAAAGATGTGCCTTAATAATTTTGAAGTTCTTACGAAATAAAAGGTGGCGCAAAATTAATCATCTATTTTTTTTTGTTTGAATAACTTTTTTTGTTAAATAAAGATGTGCCTTAATAATTTTGAAGTACTTACAAAATAAAAGGTGGCGCAAAATTAATCATCTATTTTTTTTTTGAATAACTTTTTTTGTTAAATAAAGATGTGCCTTAATAATTTTGAAGTACTTACGAAATAAAAGGTGGCGCAAAATTAATCATCTATTTTTTTTGTTTGAATAACTTTTTTTGTTAAATAAAGATGTGCCTTAATGATTTTGAAGTACTTACGAAATAAAAGGTGGCGCAAAATTAATCATCTATTTTTTTTTGTTTGAATAACTTTTTTTTGTTAAATAAAGATGTGCCTTAATAATTTTGAAGTATTTACGAAATACAAGGTGGCGCAAAATTAATCATCTAATTTGGTTTTTGATTAACTTTTTTTTGGTCAATAAAGATATGCCTTAATAATTTTGTGGTATTTAAGAAATACAAGGTGGCACAAAATTAATCATCCAATTTTGCTTTTTAATAACTTTTTTTGCTATACAAAAAAATTAGTTTCGGTGATGGAAATCTATATTTTGAGCTTGACGCGCTCTATTGCTGGTCTATTTGTGTACTGAAGTTGTTTACTTCCCAAGCGTCAAATATGAGTGACGTACGACGCCATTTACAAAAAGTAGAAGTCTTTCGATAGGGTAATTAATTTTGCGCCACCTTGTATGCTTACGTTACGGGAAGTCATGACTGCTTATCTGCGGGAAAGTTAAGTTATTTTAGCACTCCTGTATAAAAAATTTATTTCGCTAACTTTTTTGTCATAAAACGGCGAAGAAAATGAGGAAAAATTATAAAAGCATCATATTTTGACGAGTTTTGACTATTTATGCAATGTTTTTTTTTTTTAATTTATTGATTTTTTTTTAACTTGTTTTAATTTTTTTTTATTTATAATTTTATTGATTTTTACAATTTTATTAGAATAATTTTTATAATTATACATTTTTTTTAGTTTTAATTTTACAATAATTTTTTATAATTTTATAATTTTTATTTTTTATATTTTAATTTTATTGCTTTTATATTTGGTTTTATAAATTATAATTCTATTACAATAATTTTTTTAATTTTATTAATATTTTTCTATTTTTTATTTTATTTTTTTTTTTATATATATTTTTTATTATTTATAGATTTTTTACAATAATTTGCATAGTTTTATTAACTTTTTTTTTAATTTTAATTTTATTGCTTTTTCTTATATTTATTTTTGTTATTTATAATATTATTACCATAATTTTTATAATTTTACTAATATTTTTTTATATTTTGTCTTTTTTTTTGTTTTATTTTATTATTTTTATATAAATATTTTTTTTTATATTTATAATTTTATTGATTTTCACAATTTTATTACAATAATTTTTATAATTTTTTTTAATTTTAATTTTATTACTTTTATATTTATTTTTATTAATTATAATTTTATTGATGTTTTAATTCCATTATTTTTTTGAGTTACAACCTTTTTTCAAAATTTATAAAAATTCGAAAAACTTTCAGCAAAATCTAATTTTTTAATAAGAATTTGAAAATAAAATTTTCTGAGCACAGCTTCGTAAATTTTGATATAAAAAAATCCGAACTCGAAGTGACTCAAAAGTGACTTTTCGTTGAATTTTGGCAATTTTTTTTCTGACACCGTTACGTCTCCAAATATATAAAATAAAATTTCATGCATTTCGTTGTATGGAGAAAATGCACAACATCTGCAGAGAAAAAATTATAAAAAGTCAGCTTAATTTTTCAACAACAACAACTATAAACTTTCATTTTACGGAACCAGAATTTAATAGGCGATATGACCGCATACCGGGAATTGTGCAAGAAAGTGCGCTAATATTTTATAAGCTATGAACTTCCGTACCAACTTTTTTTTTTAATTTTTAATTGAAAAATTTGAAATTGTTATCTGAATTTTTCGATTTTTTCTAATTTTTGTTTAAAGTTTCAAACTGGGAAAAAATTTAATAACTAATCTAATGTAGTCTAGATTCTGCAGGAAGCACCACTTTAACCAACCAACCAATAAGATGGCATACGAAAAATCTTTACAGAAATTTTATTTGAAAACTGGAATTTTTATAATTTCTATACAAAATTTTAGACAGGTACTTATATTGTTTTTGTTAGGCAATGGTTTTTGTTATGTACAACCATGTACAGGGTCGTGGAGAGAGTATTCGGGCCCCGGGGAAACTTGAGATGCGGGTACCTTCAAATTTTTTTATTTATATAAATGCGTATTATGTTGTAGTGATATACCATTTAAACATTGAAAAACTCTTTGATACAATTTTTGATAGAATTAATTATGAAATATTGATTAAAATGAATTTTAGAAAACTCTTCAGCAAAACAGAAATAAAAAAAGGAACTGAAAAAAGTTAAAATTTTTTTTTCATTTTGTGAGCCTTAAAAATATTTGAAAATGACTGCCACGATGCTTAGAATTTTGCTTTTCTTGTTTTAGCTGAGGCAAAAGCTCTTATAATATCATCGATGTCGAGTTTCCTTGCTAACTCAGATTCCAAATACAAAGTTGCCAATCCTGTTACTCGACTCTGAGTTGAACAAGAACGATGCTAGTCTTTGAAGCTTGATAAAGCGCTGAACGATCTTTCGGCGCCGGCAACCGATACTGGCAGGGTGCAGAATATTCGCAAAGCAATGCAGATGTTCGGGAACAGACTATCCAAGTTTTTAGCTGTGATGGCATTCAACAAGTCGAACGGAGGCATACAACATTCCGAATTTCCAGTAAAATTCGCCTTGTACACACTCTTCAAGTGACACATCTCAATTGAGATTTCTTCCGACACATCAGAAGGGTATTTTTTAGCAAAATTAAGAGCTGCTGTCTGAAGTTCTGTTTTTTCAATTTTAGGAAATAGCCAAAGGAATGAGAAAATGTTGTTTATGTTTTTAATTGCAGTAAACCGATTTTAAATACCAGTGATAACTGAGTCCATGATTGTACGGATTGATGTGACGGAACTCTGGTAGAAGTATTATTTACTATATTTTTTCAAGCAGGAAATTTCTTGGAATTACCCTCGAGTCCGGGCCCCTCTGAATACTCCGGGCCCGGGGAAAAAGTACCCGATCCCCTCCCCCTCTCGTCGGGCCTGAACCATTATATATACTTTTATATAAAACGTAAAAAGGCGTCAAAACAGGTCAAAGTGTTGCTGTGCACTCATTTGTCGCGGACTTTATATTTTTAGCCGTCAAGATAAAAATAGCCTTAACAGAAAAATAGCATCCAATCGGAGCTGCTCCAAGTACCAAACTTCCAAATGGCAGCAAAACAGTTGGAAATTTTCCTATGCTGGCTAAGTAAATATATCCTTCTACAGAAGTGAGTAATCTAAGTTTTTGTTTAAGTTTAGCAAAATTTTCTTTTCGCAGCTATGTGAATTGCATCGAGTCAGTTCTAGAAAAATGTGCCTTGCAGAATCTATTATTACCTTAAACAACAGGTTTTTTTTCTAGAGGTGACTAAAAGCATTGAAAGCGGAAAAGTATGGGGCTTGTCTTTCGACTCACGCACTGAAACCCCTCTCTAGCCCCGTTTTGCGTTTTTTGGATAAACACCCCAAATATCTTAAAAATATAATAATTTCCGTCATAAAATCTTTTAATTTCCAGATTCTGCATCTCCGCTTAAGGTAGTAGTCCGGTGTAACGACCGAAATTTCGACGTATTTTCATGAATCTTTTTTAAAAAGAAAATAAAATGCGATCTTTTTAAAGTTTTTACATGTTTTTATTGGTGTTTTGAAGTAGATAAAAAAAAATTTTTAAGTTAATTTTATATTAATTTGTTTAACATTTTTGACGTCAAAGTGGAGTCCTTAAAAAAAGGTGAGTTGGTTCGGGGAAACACACAGCCTTCCAACGTCATCTGAAGTTAAAAATTCAAAGAGATTATTATTTTGTAGACTTTATTTTAGGTCCCGAACCTAAAATATACATAAGAATAAAAAACAAAAACAAAATGGCGGACTTGTGAAAAAAGTTCTCAAAATCTAATTTTTTTCTTCATAAATTGTTTAAATTAAATAGTTTATTATTAAAAAATTAAATGTTTTAAAGGTCCCGAATCTATATATGTGTGTCTAGAATAACGGGTTAAATTTTTAGCCAAAACGGTTGAATAGTTTTGAGTCAGTAGTTCCCCGAAATTTCGAAAACATGGTTTTGAGAAAAACGCGTTTAAAGACGGTCAGAGCAGCTGCTGCTGGCGTGTCACACGCTGTCATACACACTACGGCGCGCTCTCTCATTTTAGCTATAACTTTAAAAATAATTAAAATTTCTGTCTGAAATTGTTATAGGATATTTTTAAGAAAAATGAAAAAAAAATCGATTTTTTGAACCCGGGCTACTACTTAAACACCGGGTTACTACCTTAAAATTAAATTAATGGTCGATATTTAGCTTCTGGGCCAAGCTACGACGTTTAGCGGCAGTCAACTTTGATTATTGCTGTGATTTTATCGACATTATCGAAATTTTTTTAACATCAAAAATACCTGAACGGAATCCCAAAACTAATATTTCCCAACATTAAATTGAACTACGACACTGGCTGATAGTCAAAATTTCTTGTACAAAGGAGACCAATTGGAGTCAAAATAAAAGGCTTCTAAATTATCTGCACTAAAAACTAGGAAGCAGAGAAATCAAATTGAAATTAGTGAATTTTTTTTCCGCTCCCTAATTGAAATTCTAATCCAGCCCTCATCAAATGCTCCGCGTAGAAGAGTAGACCCACAACCTGAACATTGGTATGTGCGCGGAGTTATTTGCATTTTCCAACAGGGTATGGGTTTCAAGTGCCCAACAATGCATTCAAGCCTTTGGTGCTTTTGAAGTGGTCACCGTTTTGCTGCTGCTTCTGCAATTGGCAATGTGTGTACACAACCTCTAGGCGCAAATACTCGCTCGTGTCTCACTCAACCATTTGCAAATTCGCAACTCTTTCGGGGCGGGACGTCTACTTGCTTTCCATTATGTAATTCAATCAGAAGTTCAATTGCCGCTGGCATTTCTCATTTTGCATTTTATGAAAATGTTTTTACTGCAACTTTCGTTCCCCCAAGTTTCATTTGACTATCTCTTCTGCATTTGTCTGCATTTTCCTTCACATTTGGCAGAGGGTCAAAAACATTTCGTTTCGTATACTACTTAGGTACTTCATGCGTTTATTTCTGCTACCTAAGTACTTTAGCAATGATACTTAATAAATAATTTAAAGATAGCAAGCAGGCATATAATTACTCGCATGGAGTCTCTCTTGAGGCTTTCTGTTGTGTATCATTTTTAAGAGGATTAATACTTAATGAATTTTTGTAAAGGTAAGCGCATAGCAAGCCAAGGGAAAAACTTTTATTTTGTGGAAAATACATTTAATTTTTCTAAGTTTTCTATAAATACAATAACTTTCAGTATTTATAATGCTTTAAGAGGTTTAGCAGGCTTGCCGCAAACACAAAACGATTCTGGTTTTATATGGACGAATTAACTCCTTTGGAGTTCACAGCGAACGGAGTTACTTTTTTCAAGTTTGAGTTTAACATTTGCAACTAAGGGGACTGCCTAAACGAGAATTCTAAACCTCATTACATTTTCGTTATAAACATACATAAAGGGTGATCAATTTAGAGGTATCGGATTTTAAATAGAAATAAATTTAAATAGAAATAAAGAAAAGTAAGGGTATTTGATACTACTAAGGACCAATAGGGCTATGTGAAGACTTTCAGCCAGCCAAGTCTACCTAACCTAACCTAACCTAAATACAAATAAAACAACGAAAATTGAGCAATCTGGTCAATTTTCATTAATTTTATGTAGAACAATTCATGACATTTATTTTTTCATCCTTTTCAAATGTTGACCGCAACTACGCCGCTATACGGTCATCCATAAACATCGATTTTGAATTACTCGTTGGAGGACTTCGGTCGGTATCTCGTGAATAACTTTAGTAATATTGGCTCCCAATACCTCAATCGAAACTGTTTTATCAACAAAGCATTCAAACTTTACATACCCCTCAAATAAAAGTCCAAAGCTGTGATATCACACGATGTTGGTGGCCAATCCACAGGTTCGAAGCGAGAGACAAATTGTTCACCGAAACGAAAACGCAGTAAGGCTTGTAAGGCAAGTAGCGCCATAGCGTCTTGTTGGAACCAAATATTGTGGAGATCACGGACTTCAATTTTCGGCATAAGAAAGTCCTTTATCATGGCGTGATAGCGTTCGACATTCACTGTTACATTGACGCCGAACTCGTTTTTGAATAAATATGGGCCGATGATTTCTCCAGCCCATAGGACGCACCCAGCGGTTGTTTTCAATGGATATAATGACTGTTCTTAAATAGCTTCGGGTTTTCTTCAACCCAATGTGGAAAGTTTGCTTATTGTCCTAGCTATTAAATCAAAAATGGGTCTCATCGCTGAACACCATAAATCGGCCTGAACGCGCGATGAACACCTTTCACAGAGTGTTGATTTTCGTAATTCAATTGAACGATTTGTGAAAGTTGTTGATGAGTAAATCTCTCCTTGACGAAATGTCAATAAATTTTGAAAAAAATTATGTATTCAGTATGACAGAAATCCCGCGTGATATGTCAAAAAAACTCTATTGGAAAAAGTATCTCCAATCTAATCACCCTTTACATATCACAAAAATAAAAACTATTTTTATGTTCAACTCGAACTTATTTTCAGCTAAAATCCAATTTTCTCTTAAATGTGGCGCAAAATGAATCACCCTATCGGAAAATTTATAATTTTTGTATATTAAATAGCGTCGTAACTCACTCATATTTTACACTTGTGAGCACAACAGCTGAAGCTTAAAAATAGACATGCAGTGGACCGCGTACAGATGAAAATAAAGATTTAAACCACCCAAAATCAAATTTTGTATTTAAATGCTATTGTCCAATAGCAGGTGTCACAGGTGAATGGTTTGCGCTATCGAGAGATGATTAACGATTTTTTATGGCCGGAATTGAATGGTGTTGATCTGGACAACGTTTATTTTCAACAAGACGGCGCTACGTGCCACATAAGCAACGAAACCATTGATCTTTTACGGGAAATGTTTCCAGACCGTGTTATCTCTCGAAGTGGTGATCACAATTGGCCACCGAGATCTTTCGCACCCTGTGACTTTTTGAAGTGAAGCTTCTTAGGCGTCAATGGATCAGCGAGAATGGAGAGTAAAATTTCAAGGCCATACAACGTCTTGGGCATTTTCGTTCCGCGAGAGAGAAAAAAGATGTAACGTAGAGGAAAAGGAGAGAGAGAGCTATACCTTATATATAACTTAGTTACATTTTAGACTATTTTTCCTGAGTTTTTCCTTATGGCTGCTAATTTCTAGTGAGATATAACACTGCCCACTTTTAGGTGCTTGTTTGTTGGTGCAAACTTGTAGGAAATATATTTTTGGTGCCTCCTTTTTTGGCGTTATATTTCCTTGGTGCCTATTGTTTCGGGCGTTTTTTGGTCCCAATTTATGTGGCGTCGTTTTTTTTTTTGGTGCCTACTTTTTGGCCCTTATTTCCGTTTCCTGGCTTGTGCCTGTGCGTACCATAAAGTGCTGTCCATTCCGGCGTCGGATTTATTGGTATGGCCTTGCTGTAATTTGTGCCGTTGCTGCGGTCCTGGAATCGCTGCGTTTGTGCGGGTGATAAACGGAGTAGTGCGCGTTGTTGCCACGGTTTGTGCCCGGCGTTTACCACACCGGTCGAACCTTCTCCGTTTTTTGCAAATTGTGTATATTTGTATTCCCTGCAAATGTTGTGAATTTATTTAGATATATATTCTTTTTTTCTCTCTCTCTCTCTCACTCATTCTCTCGAGGGCAAGGGCAGCTACTTTGCAATTCGGTTATGGAAAATTTCATGAAAAGGATATTGTTCTGTAAGCGTGGTCGTGGTGGTCATTTGACTGATGTTATTTTCCACTATTAATGGCAAGCCTTCCTCTTTATAATAAAATAAATATCCGATCATTTATATTAAAAAATAGCATTTTTCTTTGAATATCAAAATAACACCTCTGTTTGGAAAACCCTTTAGTAAACAAAATTGGATAATTAATTTTGCGCCATCTGACGATGTATGCACAAAAAAGCAAAAGAATTCTCAAACACCAACGTGATTTTTAACCAAATTTAAACCTTCACTTTGGATGGGCTTTTGAACTGCATACCAGGAAGTTTTCTAAAAATGCTGATTAAAAAATTTTATATTTCGGCGATAGTTTTTTCAAATTTATTAAATTTTTGTAAATTTTGCTTGAAGTTTGGAACATTTATTTTTCTAAAGGTTTCGTTGTGCGTTTTTATTAAAAATTAGTGAAAAATATTTAGGGTAAGAAATATTAATATTTAATTTTAGGGTAGGTTAGGTTAGCCCGGTTGGCAATAAGCCACGCATAGACCTTTTAATCTCTAGCCTAACCAGATGGAGACCGACCTCTATGAATACTGAAAGTAGACATCATATAGGATGTCAGCGCTTTTGGCGAATCTAAGCAGAGCTGGGAGATCCGCTTTTGAAACGTCCTCCAGACCCTCAAACAATAGGTCTCCCAGGCATTTTAAACGCGTTTTTGATAATGCCGGACAAACGCACATAAGGTGTTCTAAAGTGTCCTCAACATCCTCTCTGCATTTCCTCGACTTGGCCGTCTGGAACGCATGGGCAACCAATAGCTTATGACCTGTTAGCATACCTATGATAGTTCTGCAGTTCTTTCGCGGGAGTGTAAGTACGAATTGAGGCAGTTTTTTGTCGTTAGTTCTACACATAACTTTTGTTGTTGTGCATGTGGTCAGATTAGTCCACCTAGCTTCCACTCGCCTTTTCAAGTAGTCGTCCCTTTCATTGTATATTGTACTTAGCGGCTTTGGTATGTCGTTCTTTTGTTCAAATGGTAGTCTAACAGCACCTTTTGCTATCTCATCTACCATTTCGTTCCCCATAATGCCTTTGTGACCAGGGACCCAGCAGATATGCAGCCTACTGTTTGCGGCTAGCCTTTCTATGGCATCCCAGCTTCGTTGAACATTTTTGGACTTAATACAATTGAGCTTATTGCTCTTATTGCTGCTTGACTATCCACGTATATATTAATTGTTGAGTTCTTTCTTGCTCTAGTGTAGGCTAGCTTCGCGGCTTTCCCCACAGCAAAAACTTCCGCTTGGAAAATACTGCTGTGGTCTGGCAGCTTGATAGGCTGCCTTATCCCTAGTTTTGAGCAGTAAATGACCGCTCCCCTTCCGTCTGAAGCTTTAGAGCCGTCTTTGTAGATATGAAAAGTCCTATAACCAGGCTTCATGCCTTTATGCCATCCTTCCCGAAGGTTCTACAAGTGAATACTCCAGCAGCCATTAGCCTCCTCGCATATTTCGCTGCCAGGTTTTCCGCCATAAAAGTATCATTTCCAGCGCCGCCGTTGAAGTGGTTTTCATCGCTTCTGTTATGCACAGAGCAGCGAGTCGCTGAATCCTTTCCAGTAGCATTAAATATGTCAGTTTTCTTGTCGCAGTCCACCATACTAAGGCGCCATACAGCAATATCGGTCTAACTACTGTCGTGTATTACTAATGCATCAGAGAGGCTGATACACCCCAAGTAACGCCCAGCATCCGTTTGGCTTTATTTAATATTAAAAAAATTAAAAAATTGAATGACTTAATTAAGTAAGTAAAAGTGTAAAGACGATCTTAGTATCTGTTGGGCTTGAAAATGGCTTTAGGTTTATAACCTACTAACCATTTCTCTCACAATTTTGTGTAAAGCCCGAATCTGCGAGGAGTTCCATACATATTAACCCGGCCTAATGCATGCCTCTTATTTCTCCTTCAACTCTGGAATTTCAGCACATACAAGGTGCGTTTAAAGAAAAAGGTGACAGGTCATTCAATTCGGTGCTGGGCAAAAAAAAAACACATTCTTCGATCTATTACTTTCGTTTGCAAAAGTTGCCCAACCGTTAAATCTGTCAAAAATCAGCCAAAAATGCTAACTGGCGGATAATACCAAAACATGTTGAGGCAAAAAAGTTCAAAAATCGAATTTACGAATTTCTGCGAAACTCACGAAATTTTAAAAATTGACTGTTGTGAACAAACGCGCCACCTATAAATACAGAATAGGTGATGAAATGTGTGCACCAAAACTTTTTTTCACTGACGGCACACAAAGAGCACAGCAATACCGATTTTTTTCACTTATCGAGGCACTTGCGTTTTGTGATAATTGCAACTGAAATGTTGCCAATGTGTGACCCAATTAGGAGCTACTGCAACATAGTTATCGAAGTGAACATAACAAAACTCAGGAAGGATGCGACTCAGCAACAAAATAAAAAAGAAAAATCAAAAAAAATAAAAAGCAACCAGAAAATGCAACAAAAGTCACGATTTTAACAAAACTCGTTAGAAAAACACTGAGATTGCATTTTGTGTGCAAAAGCCAAACTAAACAGAAAAATTAAAAACAAAAAAAAAAAAAATAAAAAAATATTTGCAAAACTAAACTAGCACACAGCGTTTGCAACTGCAACAAAATTTTAATGTTACAAATTTTGTAAG